>JAAGKR010002750.1:0-55164 GCA_011419295.1 Clarias macrocephalus
CGTCTCATGCGCGTCTGCCAGATCGGCGCGGTATGTCCATGGAAGCAAGTGTTTAATCTCTTCCGTCTGCTCATAAGAAGCGGACGCTAGACACTTCCTGATCCGGCAAGAGCGCGAGAGAAAGGGGGACGTCCCGTCTCATGCGCGTCTCCCAGATCGGCGCGCTATGTCCATGGAAGCAAGTGAGGAAGTCTCTTTCCCCCGCTCATAAGTAGCGCCGGAGCGCACTTCCTGATCCCGCAAGAGCGCGAGAGAAAGGGGGACACCCCGTCTCATGCGCGTCTGCCAGATCGGCGCGCTATGTCCATGGAAGCAAGTGTTTAATCTCTTCCGTCTGCTCATAAGAAGCGGACGCTAGACACTTCCTGATCCGGCTAGAGCGCGAGAGAAAGGTGGAAATCCCGTCTCATACGCACGCGAGCCCCAGGAATGCGCCGCGGCTCGCGGTTTCTCTTTAAAGAAAGCGAGCCGCGCGCGAAGTGCCTTAATAGCTTTCCATTATCGGTAAGTAAAGTTTTTCTTTCCTACCGTGATTCTGTTGCACACACACACGCAAACACAAAGTCGGTCCTGAAGACAAAAAGATCTGAGGATGTTTCCGGTTCACTCCTATTTATAACCTGCAGGTGCACCTTATTCGGTGACGTCATGCCTGGCACAGGTTATAAGCCGAAGGTATTCGGCGGGTTTGACATGCACAGGCTTCACAACCGGGCAACAAAGAGATGTTCCCATAGCGTTTTCACGCAGCATTGAGTGTAGCTTTTGAAAGGGAACTTCATTGTAACCACGGCAGGACAGTAGCTCGTTTACACAGACATGGTGCACTTAGAAGATAGGTATAAAACAGCCAACTTGATAGAATAAATGACACAATAAGAGATTCAGCTGGACACATTTTGTGGGATGTCTGAGATGTACAGTAGAGTGTAGGAGTCTTGATCTACTCCAGATTTCTTTATATTTTGCTTCCATTCTTTCTAGTATTTTACGTACTGTATATAGTCTTGAAGAAGAGTCCTCTAGGCCTCCTGGAAGAATTTTTGACTAATTTTTGCCAGGTTTTTGGCTCTCGTTTTCAGTCCAGTCCCTGACCAGTTTCAGAGGAATTTATTATTATTATTTTTTAAAATCTACATCAGTCAATGTTATTTTATATAATGAAATGTGGGGTGGCTGAAGACTTTTGCACAGTACTGTATGTTAAACTGTTTAGAAGAGTAAAGTTCTACATTCCTTATGGTATATCCTAGTGCAAAGAAAGAGCGAATAGTTTATATTTTTATGAAAAAAAACTGTTTATTTTCACTCCTGGAAACATGTCAACTAATGCTAACATATATTGTTGGTTTTTATTTTAACCCTACCTGGAAAAAATTCAAATTTTTGTGTGATCACTCACTTACCGGAATCGCAAGTGTTACCTTTATATACACCTTAATATATGTTATATATGTTCTATGTTATATATATATATATATATATATATATATATATATATATATATATATATATATATATATATAACATGATGAATTTTACATTTAGGCATGTGGCAGATGCTTTTATCCAGAGTGACTTACAAAAAATGCTTTGAAGTTTCCATCTTACCCTTTGTTACTAAGTAAGTCAGTCAAACACAGTTGGGAAGTGGAATTTAATTTTATTTTTTATTTATTTTTTATTTTTTTGTGGGTTTGGGGGATCATGATTATGAACATACTTTCATATTCATGACAGAGGCTCTAAAAGGGTCATAGCAGGTTAAGCTATGATGTTTGTTAGGTTCACACAAGCTTCATTAAACATTAAAAAAAAAAAACATAATGCAAAAAAGACAGCCATTAGAAGTCACTTATAACTGAGCTGCTGTCATAATATGCTTTGCAGAATAGAGCAGGGTTTGCAAGCAGTTAACTAGATAAGATAAATGCTAAGGCTATTCAGTCTTCTAAAGCAAGTTGCCTGCTCACTCATTTTGACCAGAGTTAAAAGTTGAATAATAATTGTCTTCAATTATTTTCACTTTGCCTGAGAGACTCTGGAATGTGTTGTGTGTTAAGTTTCCTCTGCTATAGAATCACTGGAGGACATATCAACCAAAGAACAGTCCTCAGGGTTGGAAGGGGCTTTACATCTGGAACAGAAAAAACAAATTAATTTAATAACTAGATAAATATGATAATCATTGTTGCAGGTGAAGGTTTGCATTTAAACATGAAGCAGATGAATCTTTGAGGCCTGTCAAGTTCACATGCTCCATAGTTCCCGTCCTAAAACTCACAAAATGAGCATATTTTTGGGGGATCATAGGAGCAATTTGGCAATGTCAATTAGTCTAATCTGCATGTCTTTGGACTGTGGGAAGAAACTGGAATATGCATGGGAAACCCATAAAGCACAGGGAGAACATGCGAACTTCATGCACACAGACCTGATGCAGGAATCGAACCTAGAGGTGCAAGATGAAAGTGCTAACCACTAAGCCACTGTGGCATCATTATTGTGAATAGTTCGGTAAATAAAAAAACCTTAATAAAAACATTTTTTTAATCCTCCCAGAGAGTTAACGTAGCTTAAAAACTTCTAAACAGGGGAGTCTTAGCTTAAGACTGATTTGTGACCAATCTCAGAGCAACTCCTAGTGATGAAATTCTAAGAAAATTCCCAAGAAAATTCTTTGAAATTAAAGAGTATATTAAGCATCTTAACCTTTCAAGAGCTTCCAAGAATGAACTGTTAGGAGTAGTCAGGGTGGGGAGGAAGGGGCTTAAAGAGGTTTCGGAATTTCTTAAGAAGAGCAGGAAATGGTGGAAAGATGAAGACAAATTATTTGTTTCCAAATCTGTTACATATACAGTACCATCCCATCATTTAAATTGACATGCCAGTAATCAGAAATTTCTCCAGTTAGGCAAAATATGCCTGTACTTTGTGTAGTAGATGTGGGGCATGTACATACTTAATTAGCACTAGACTGGTAAATGGGACAGAGAAGCTGAGTGACAGCAGACAGCAAGGGTTCCAAACTTACTGTATGACAAAATTATAATGCGCTGTAAAAGTAGCATAAACAAAAGCTACAGATACCACTTAGTGGAAAAAGTCAGCCTCATATTGTTACGGGTGCTGTGTATGGGTTGAAGGATAGGCATAGTGGCAGAGATGATGGCGGTTGAAAGTCTTTTAATGAAACACAAAAAGAGGAACAAAACATGGACTTTGTTAGGGGAACAAAACATGAACTTAAACAGGAGATAAACAAAACATGACAGACTAAACAGGAGACAAACTATATGTGACAGACTAGTAGATAACATAAGACTAGGAGCTAACACAAGAACTAGGAGATAACACAGAGCTAGGAGAACACATATAATAACAAAGCTGCCTGTGCATGTGTGTGTGTAGAAAGAGAGAGTGAGAGACAGAAAGAGACTCAGAAAGCTGACTCTGAATACACTGTCAGACATGGGCCTGTGTGCCAGCAATTCGCAGAATTTTTTCAGCGAGGTCCTGTGGGTTCCGGGTCCACCTGAGCATCAAAGGTGCTTTGGTTCATGTGTGATTTTATAATTTTTGTATTTTGTTGACAACAGTTACAGTTTTGCATTATATTTAGAAACAGGGTTAGCCCTGCCTCCTAACTAAATAAAAGCTTTAGTCTTTAACTTGCTTAGAGTTGCTCTGACATTGCCTAAATCCGAAATGAGGTACTGTAAGATTCCTATCTAAAAGTTTTTTTAGCCAAGTTAAGATCTCTCTCAGAGGCTTCTTAGAAGCTTTATGAATAGGGCAACAGGTTGCTTAACTAGTCACAAAAAAACAAACAAACAAACAAAAAAATTGACCTCGGATACCCACTGGATTGCATGTAAGCATGATTGCAAGCAACCAGTAAGAATGAAATGTGATAAATGATTAAGCTTGAACATAGTTTTAAATACTTACTCTTCACGTTCTTTGTTTTTCATCCACCACAAGAGAGCAACACCTACAGCACCTGGAGAAAAATGATGAAACAGAAAAAAACATTAAAACTGTAGATGTAAAGAATTGCTAAAAAATGCTAAACGAAAACAGTGCTGACAGATAATACATGGAATTCAATTCTCATTATTTTCATTTCAATTCGATCTCCTTATGTGCCCGCCATTCAGATCAGGGTTGTACACAGGGTACATTTCTCCAAACTTAAACTCTCATTTCTACCCAGATGTCGATCCTTGCTGAGATAAATGTAAAAGGGGAGAGGCGTCTCTTATTCATATCTATTGAGCATACCCAAATTTGGGAAAAATACGGAGGGATGTCTTTAAAACCTTGTTGTACATATTAAAATACAATCTTGAACCAGACCCTCTGATTGAGAGAGGGAGATACGTGTCCAGCTCCAGAACGGCGTTTAGAGTCTTTTGCGACACTTCTGGCCATTTATTCAAATGGATGGATGCCACATCACCCACTCCCAGTGGCTCAGAGATATTGTGTCTTGTTTGTTGTTTGTCCCTGGAGAAGATTCATTACTCAATCTGTGATTCAGACTTGAAATTTCAACAAATGTGAGGTTATTGAAAGTGCTCTTTTCATATGCATTTATAGTTTAAGCCCTTTCATATTTGATTGGTTGGGTTTTATGACTTTTTTTCTCCCCCATCTGTTTTTTTTTCTCTCTTCCCTTATTTTTTTTTTGCACACAAAACCCAGACTTCCAGGTCCATGTTTTTCATTTCTTTCCTTTCCCTCTTTACATATGCCTGATGCCTTTCTTACACATGTCTGGCTTGGATTCAGGGAGGGGTGGGGTGGATGGTATAGGCATTTATTGGGGGGTTTCATAAAGTGTGCATTAAAACACTACATGTTTACTCTGTTATATCCCTGTTTAAAATCACTACAAATATTGTTGAAAACACAGTGCTATCACTGTTTTATATTAATATTCAATTAAATCTTATTTTCACAACGTATAAATAGACACATATAATAGAAACAGATCCTTACTGAGCAAGGCGAGGTAAAGGAGGTAATGCTAGCAAAAAAAAAAAAAAAAAAAAAGTCCAAGTCGGTTTATTTTGCCGATGACTTTTTAAAAATCAGTCTAAATCTTTAGGGATAATTTAGTGTGCAGAATAGAACTCTTCATAAACTCAGCATCTGCTTCTCGCCCAAATAACTACATCTTCTTAGGGCGCACGCTTTTCTAAGGTTTCAGAAAGAGAGTGTGTATTTCTTCCGATGTGATCTTCTGTTGTAGCCCATCCACCTCAAGATTCAATGCTTTGTACATGCTGAAATGCTTTTCTGCTCTCAGTGCTAGATCGTAATATAATTTCCTATATTTTTCCTGGCAGCTCGAACCACTCTGCCATTTTTCTCTGACCTATTTTATCAATATTTCAAACCTAAAGACTATCATGTTTTTTGTTTATGAAATATTTAACAAGGCTAAGATAAGAGTCATAGAGATCACACTTAGTCTTTATTCTGATGTTTTATGTGAATATTAACTGAAGCTTTTGACCTGTATCTGCCTTATTTTTGTAGCATTGTACTGCCTCCGCATAATTTACGGGTTAGATAACTACCTGAATGTGTTCTTAATAAAGTGGACAGTGAGTATCCACACGTACAGTATACACAGATAAATAGATTTAGATGGAAAGAGTTCGAGAGATCATACTTACTCAGTATGATTAGTTTAGTTACGACAGTTCCAATGATTAGAGGTCTCCACACACGCAAGCGATCTGTGATAAGACATAAAACCGGAATTAGACTTTATTTTCATTCAATTAAATCTTCTGTGGATCATCATTCAAAATGAAATTTGGCTAATAGTTCAACTGTAGTGAGCAAACCTTAAAATAAGTTATACTACAAGTTTCTTTGTCAGTGTGATTATAGTCCGACTGTTGCTTTATTGTAGAACCTTTCACATGAGCCTTTCATGTTTGTTCTGTCTCACATCTTTGTCCCAAATCATATCTTATGATCATCTATTGCTAGTCTTCACATTCCATGTAATAAATATAATGAGAAGCAGCATCATGATTTTAATCTGCGAAGAAGCATAATTTATTTTCAATGTCTACATTGGTGCTAGGTGTAATTGCTGTGAGTAGGTAAGAGGATGAGTAGTACAGTGTGTAATAGGTGTAGCCAGCTGGACTTGTGTTATGGAATTGGACAATTGATTGACAAGCCGGTAGATGGCCAGTAGTGGACTTTTTCCTTGTTTTTATCTGAAAAAATAAGTTGAAAGTTCTGGACACATCATGATGCTGAAAAATAAACCAGACCTATTGTCTGCTTTGTGACAATGACAATTGGTTAAAAGCGCTACACAAATAAAATTGAATTGAACATATCAGAGAGATACAGTAGCAGAAACAACTTGGTACATTTTTAAAAAGAAGGAACGCACTGGCGACTCGAAGACTAAACAAGCATTTGGTTGCTTCATACAAGTATTTGTTTGTTTGTCCTCATATGCCTTGCCAATTCCAAACTACATATTAAGCAACAGTCACCAACCTGGAGAACACTGCTTTTCCTAGACTAGGCAAATCTAACCTTCCACATCTTTTTATGCTGTGACAAACTGCAACATAAAAGACTTAGAATATACTATCAGAACTGAGATTCTTGGGCTTTCCTGCATGCAGTGATTTTTTTAGGGCTATCCACGGACTGATGTTTAGGTTGGGGGACTGTGAGGTGGCTTAAGAATGATGATCCTGTTGTAGAAGCCATTCTCTTTTCTACACACCACTAGCTGCAAAAAAAAAAAAAAAAAAAAAAGCCCTGAACTCTTTTTTTTCTTCTCTTTCCATTAGCATCCAGTAACAGATTTCATAATAATAGCATCCAGCCACCGGAATCATAATGATTCATATGATACTTATGATGCAAGTATAAATAATAAGAGCAAACACTTTTCTGTTGCACCAATATGAATTAACCTCACTTGCTATTACTCTTTTTGTGTTTGTCAAATTCTGCTATTAGCATTTCTATTGTTTTTCTTTCTTTCTTTATTTACAATATTCACATTAATTGAACAAACCTTTCTGGGTTATATATGGCACATTTCAAATATTGGGGGGGGGGGGGGGGCAATTCATTACACAATGTTTAAAACTATTGATTATTCTTACCAATACACTTGGGAAGAGGTGAATTCCATCCATGTTCCCTACAGGTCAGGTAATTAGACCCCTCTATTCTGTAGCCTTCATTACACCAGATTTTTATTGAGTCACCATACCTGCAACGTGGTGAGCTTTCACTGATAACCCCATTTGGAATTGATGGTGAATCACAGGTGATGTCTGAATAAAATTAAATAAAAATAGAGAGAAGAGACTTTAACAAGATTTCATTTGCACAGAGAGTTCACAGAAACATGACCATCATCTGTGTATCCCCACTTATATTTTTTTGTTATTTGTAGGTCCTTAAATCTTGAGCTTTAAACTTGTCACGGGACGGGGCAGAACAAGGTGAATACAAGCGCAAATGAATGAACGCAACGTATGCGGGGGCGTCTGAGCCTAATCGTAAAAAGAGCCGTAATCAAAAGATGAAGCGTTAGATCAGTGACCGGGAATTAAAAGAGCGGAGCGACAATCAAAAAACATGAAACAAAAGCCGTAGTCAAGGGGTCATTTTAGCGCATAAGAACACACACACAATAATCCAGCAATTTAAGCAATCAGAGGAGAATGAGAAACCGGTGTGCAGACGAGATAGGGAAAACATGAGCACATGGGGAAAAGTGACAGCGTGGGAAAAATGCGCAGACAGGGCGTGAATCATGACAAAACTCCATTTTGTCAACACTGACTTGAAAATATTTATTTTTGGCCTTGTTCCAAATGTTGACCTAAGTTCTGCAGACCTTCTTCAAGTCACCTTTTAGTGACTTACAATGTAAATGGAACTTATCTCGGGAATACTGGACTTAATGGAGGAATACAAACTGGACCAAACACCAATTCTCAATCATCTGCCTTCAACAAAAATATTTTAAATAAATGCATGCACATGATACAATACATACAAAGAGGGCATTGCGCATTGCTACAATATGACAAATTTAATGAGCACCTAAATGTGTGTGGAATAACTTTAAGAGGAGAAATTTGCTTCATATTCGACTGCAAAAAGAATTTCCTTTCATCATTCAAGGTCACCTAAGAGTAGAAAACTAACCAGTTCAAAATCACCACCACCGTATCCCCTTCAACTCATATTACTGAGAACAGCACTATGACTGGGGTTGATTATTCTTACCAATACACTGGGGGAGAGATGAATTCCATCCATTATCCCAACATGTCAGATTATCAGATCCCTCTATTTTGTAGCCTTCATTACACAAGATTTGGACTGAGATTCCATATTTGTAAGGTGATGAGCTTGGATTGATAACTGCATTTTTGATTGTTGGTGATTTGCAGGTGATCTCTGGATAACATAAAGAGACAAAAAAATAACAGGAGAGACTTTAACAAGGTCCTATATGAAAAATCTCAGTAAACGTACTAAACCTCTACACTAATATATTTAAATGCAATATGCTATAAATTCCTCTGTGAGTGTCATTACAACTCTTTCTTTCACATTTCACATTAGCCTTTCGTATCTCTTCCAATGAATACATTTGTCCCAATATATTAAGATAATCTATTCCTACTTATTACTTTAAATTAGAGGAAAATACAAACTAGTTGTTAAAAAGTAAAAGTAAGATTATTTAATATATTTGGATTACTGGATTACTTTTTTACATTAAATTGAGATTTTCTTTATCACTGTTTTTACTTTTGCTCAACTCCATCAATACTATAGTAGCAGTAATTTTACTGAATTCTGTTTGATTTGTTCTCTTTTATCCACTGTGGACCACTGCCTCACACCAGGAAGCAACATCCACAACAAATAAAAAGTTTTGACAATATGACCAATCAAGGAAACAATATTTTCAACTTGACTTACATCACTAACTATACTTAAGAGTGAAATTGGTCTAAATAGATAAAATATCAGTTAACTATTTATTATTCTTACCAGTACACCACTGAACATGATTCCATCCATTTTGCCCACAGGTCAGTTTGTCAGACTGCTTTTTTCTGTAGCCTACATTACATGTGATATGGATTGAGTCACCATAATTGTAAGATTTAATGGTCCAATTGATAACTGCGTTTGGAATTGATGGTGAATCGCAGGTGATTTCTGAATAAAATAAAGAACAAAAATACAAGAGAAACTTTAACAACTTTTATATGCACAAAAGGTTGACCTTCTGACCACATGCCTGATGTCATTCATCCTTGTTGCCTGCCCTTTAGACTTTTCTTGTGTTATATGTAGGTCCTTAAATCTAGACGTTTAAAACCGCATTTTTGTTAACACTGACCTGAAAATATTTGTACTCAAAGAGTACAAGCAGTAGAGGGCTCAAGGGTGCAAAAGTCAGAATTGAAGAAATAGTCATAGTCATAAATAATATATAATAATAATACATAAATAAACAAAAGGTTTTGTCTGTACATTGGTCAGAGCTCATTCCTTATATTTCATGTATTGGAGGCCAGTCTCAGAAAATTTTCTGTCTGTATTTCTATATGTTTGTCTGTCTGATTAGATAGGTTTTAAAAAAAAATCGTTTTTAGCTTAGATTTAAACACTGAGAATGTGAGTCCTGAACATTAATTGGAAGGCTATTTGGCTAAGTACATCAAAGTGTAAGATACTCAAACTTACAGAATTTTCAGGCAGAGAGGTCTGCCTAATGTGTTAATACAAAAAAAAAAATTCTGTAAGTTTGAGTAGACAGACATGTATAGTTATAGAGTGGTGGAAAATAATTATATTATATTACTATAATTGTATAGTACTTAGTGGCGAAGCCCTTGTTGGCAAGCACAGAGGTAAGACATTTTTTGTAGTTGGTTACAAGGTTTGGACACATCTTAGGAGGGATTTTCGTTCACTATTCTTTACAGATCTTTCCTAATCTTTAAAGTTTCTTGCCTGTTGCTTAACAAATTTAAGTGCCAAACATGATGTTTCCACCCCCATTTTTGAGTGTAGGGATGGAGTTTTTAGGGTCATAGTCAGCATTTTTCTTCCTCCTAAAATGGCGAGTTGAGTTGAGTAAAAGAGCGAAATTTTAGTCTTATCTGACCACAACATTTTCTTCCAATCCTTCTCTGTTCACTTCAGACAAGCCTCTACATGTGCCTACTTGAGGAGGGGAACCATGAAGCGCTGGAGAATTTCAATCCATGGCGGCATATGGTTTGTTTGGAGCCTGTGGTCACAACTATTGTACCTAGAGATCATTCACAAGCTTCTCTCGTAAAGTTTTGGACTGATCCTACAACTTTTCCCATGAGGTGAAATCTTGCATGGCGCTCCAGACCAAAGACTACTGATGGTTACTTTGTATTTGTTCAATTTGCAAGTTGTTTCCTTCTCACCAAGCATGTAATTATTGTCCAAACTATATATTCATTTACTATACTTGAAATCCGAAGCACTCTTATATCAAAGCGAATTTCCCCATAGGTAATAATCGAAATTCAGATGATTTGTTTCACAACCCAAAATCCTGGGTCATCATCCACCTAAACTTTGGTCAATATGGTAAACAATTTTTTTATTCTAAATAAACTATTATCATGGTAATGTAGCATTACTTTAAAATTATTTAAAATTTTTTAAGAATGTATAAGTGAACAAATGGCATTACTTTCACATGCAGGAGCATTCACATCCCAACCAGAATCTTTGCATCTTCTATCTCGTTGTCCACGAAGCACATAACTGCAAATAGACATATATTCTAAAATGTGTTTTCCAATCTATATCGAATGCATTGAAAATGTATATTGTACAATGAAACAAAAATAGCAACTTTCACTTTAATATAGCAATGAAAATAGTTAAAAATATTTAACTAAAAACAAAACTAAAAATGCAACACATATGGAGTTAATATAGAGTTCAGTTTTCTTTCATATATTTTTTATTAAGCTTTAATTTCCTCCCATTGATGATGGATGGGCTGCTATTAGGTGTTGCAATATGAAGTCATAACTGATTTAGAATAAATATAGTTGCAAGCAACGATGACGGGCCCAAGCACCCTGTGCCATCGCCATCCTGGGGGCACCGCACAACCTGTGTGTTATTTGAGTATGTTAAGACCTCGAAAAAGCCATCACCACCCGGTTGTACCACACAACCTGCACACATCACACACTATACAGGGCTAATGTCAGTTTGTGCCCTAAATATTTGTTGAGTGCGTGTGTGTGTGTGTGTGTGTGTGGGTGTGTGTGTGTGTGGGTGTGTGTGTGTGTGTGTGAGTGAGGGACAGAGGTGTGTGACTTGTGGATGTGTCAGTCTGTGTGTGACGAATAAATGTGTTTGTGCATGTTTGTGTGTGTGGTGTGCGAGTCTGTGTGTTAACATTAGTGATGTGTGTGTTAGCAGGTGTGTAATGTGTGTGTGAGACATGTGACTTGTTAGTGTATGTGGGTGTGTATGCTTTTACGTGCGGGCGTGTGTTTTTTTTTTTTTTTTTTTAGTGTTAAAATTTGTGATGTGTGATATGTGTATACGTGCGTGTGTGTGATTGTGAGAGTGTTAACATTATAATATAAGTGTGTTTGTGCATGTGTGTGCGTCATGAGAGAGGTGTGTGTGTGTGTGCGTGCGTGCGTGTGAGTGTTAACATTAAACAAATAACAATTAAACAAATAACAATTTTTACCCTTCATTACACAGTGCTGTAATGGTTGCACCAAACAAAAAACCATCTGGAGTCTGATAATGTCCATTGACAATCACACCAGGATTTCCACAGGATTTTTCTGGAAAAAAGAAATAACAAACACTGATATTCCATCTACACCACAGTAATTTGCCAAGGACTATAAGATTTACAGTAAAACCTTTTATTGCAAGTAACTATGAGTCTTTGAGTGTCTTCCAGGATGAGCAAAAACTTTTTTATAACCTTTTTATATAATCTAAAAAGGAGGCAAAAGCAAGTGTCATTAAAGTCACGCAAACGTTAAAGTCACGCAAAAAGAAAAAGATTCCAGTAAGCAAATAAATAGCAGTGATTCCGTTAATGATAGTGAAAGTTGTTCTTTACAATAACCCTTCTCCTTCTTCTCCTCCTCTCCTCCCCCACTGTCTCAATCACACCAGCCATGATTATTTTATATATACACCACCACTCAAAGGTTTGGGATTACTTTCTTACTACATGGTTGCTCCTGATTTTTACTTCGTTCTAAATTGTAAAGCAATGCTGAAGGTGTCCAAAATATGCAATAATCTCCTTTGAACAGTTAATGTTGAGATGTATCTGCTACTAGTGATCTGTAAAGCCTTCATAACGGCTCTAATCTGAAATGCTGTTTGTTAATTTGTGGTTTTTGAGACTGGTAACTCTAAATTAACTTCTTCTCTGCAGCAGAGGTAAGTTTTGGTCTTGCTTTCCTGGGATGGTCTTCATGAGAGCCAGTTTCATCATGGAGCTTGATAATCCTGTTCTTGCAAGGACTATTCCAGACATGCTGATCTCTGTGTCTTAAAATAACAACTTACTGACATAATTACATAATTCCATATGTGTTATTAGGGCCCAAGCACTATAGGGTGCACAGGACCCTCTTGTTTTCCTAAGGATTTTTCACTTATATCACAATGTTAACACTCTCACACTCAGACGCACACACGCACACACGCACACACGCACGTATACACAAACACATTCATACTCATGTATATCATACAACACAAATTTTAACACTCACACACTCACATCTCTATCTCACACACACGTCACTCATGTTAACACACAGACTCACATCCATACATTTACTCGTCACACACAGACTGACACATCCACACGTCACGCACCTCTCTCCCTCACTCTCACACACACTAACCCTCACACACTAACCCTCACACACACACACACACACACACACACACACACACACACACACACACACACACACACACACACACAACAAATATTTAGGGCCCAAACTGACATTAGCCCTGTATAGTGTGTGATGTGTGCAGGTTGTGGCGATAGCTTTTTTTGCGGTCTTAACACACTCAAATAACACACAGGTTGTGCGGTGCCCCTGGGGTGGCGTTGCTTGTATATATATATATATATATATATATATATATATATTTTTTTTTTTTTATGGCCCAAGCACTATAAGGTGCGCAGGACCCTCTTGTTTTTTTTTTTTTTAAAAACTCATGAAACTTGGCAGACAGGTTGGAATTTGCTGCCATCAGGAGTCTCGTGGCCCTGGGCCCCCAGGGACCCCCACACAAGATTTTGCTGCATAGCTCATACACATTTTCACGTAGGCACACGAAACTCGGTACACATTTAGAGCTCATCGTGCCAAACAACTTTCGCACTGCATGTCCTGGGCTCAACTCAACAGGAGGCCGGTTATTTTGAGTAACTTACAAAAACGCGCCCGATGGATTTTGATATACTCCTCCTAGGGAATTTATACGATCGCCACCAAACTGGGCCGAAGAGATCTAAAGATATTGAGGATGCAAAATTGCAGAGGGATTTTTGATATCTCAAATGGGCCAGCCGTGATAATGTCTTAATCTTACACCAAAAAATTATTAATAACTTTCTGTGTGGCATTATATTGAGTGACATTATATTCAGTGACGCCTTCAGTGACATCACATTCAGGAACATCATAGTGTGATGCTTATTTTCCAGCATCTGTGGCCTATTGAACATCACAAATGTTAACACTCACATGCACAAACACATCTCACACACACACATGCGCGCATGCATACACAAACACACTCATACATCATACACATTCACACATACATACACACACATTACAAATGTTAACACACACACACACACCTCTCAAGACGCACACACACGCACAAAATAACACACATCACTCATGTTAACACATATCACTCATGTTAACAGACAGACTCAGATACACACATTTACTCGTCACACACAGACTGACACGTCGCCTCACTCCCTCACTCTCACACACACTAACCCAAAGCCCAATCTTCACACTAACTCACACACACACACACACACACACACACACACACACACACACACACACACACACACACACACACACTAACGCACTCAACAAATATTTAGGTCCCAAACTGACATTAGCCCTGTATAGTGTGTGATGTGTGCAAGTTGTGCGGTGCAACCGGGTGGCGATGGCTTTTTCGAGGTCTTAACATGCTCAAATAACACACGGTTTGTGTGGTGCCCCCGGGGTGGCGATGGTGTTGTGTGTTTGGGCCCGTCATCATTGCTTGCAACTATATTTTTTATTTGTTTGTTTCCACCCTTTTGGACTTTTCGGGGGTCTTAACATGATCAAAAACTCATGAAAATTGGCAGACAGGTTGGAATCTGCTGCCATTCGGACACCTGGGAGTCTGGGCCACAGGCGTAGCTCGTGGCCCTCAGGGCCCCTCACAAGAGATTTTGCTGCATAGCTCATACACACTTTCATGTAGGCACACGAAACACATTTAGAGCTCATTGAGCCGAAAAACTTTCGCGCTGCATGTCCTGGGCTCAACTCAACAGGAGGCCGGTTAATTTTTTGGGTCGTTCGCAAAAACGCACCCGATGGATTTTGATATACTCCTCCTAGGGAATTTATACGATCGCCACCAAACTGGCCTGATGTGATCTAAAGACATTGAGGATGAAAAATTGCAGAGGGATTTTTGATATCTCAAACAGTCAGTCGTGATAATGTCTTAAACGTACGCCGAAGAATTATTATTAACCTTCTGTGTGGCATGGTGTTGAGTGACATTATATTCAGTGGCATGTTCAGTGACATCACGTTCAGTGACATCACATTGAGTAACATTATAGTGTGAGGCTTTTTCCAGCATCTGTGGCCTATTGTACACATTGGATCACAAATGTTAACACTCAAACACACAATCACATCTTGCACACACACATGCACACACATGCACACACACACGCGCATAAACACACAGACAAACACACTCATACATCACACACATGCACACATATATACACAACCATTACAAATGTTAACACTCACATGCGGACACATCACAAACACACACACACAAACACACACCTATCTCACGACACACACACACGCACAAACACACTTGTATCACAATGTTAACACTCTAAAACTCACACAAACACACTCATGTATATCACACATCACAAATTTTAACACTCAAATCTCTGTCTCACACGCCTGCACGCAGAAACACACACACCCACACACACTAACAAATCATGTCTTACAAAAAAATGTCTTACACCATCACAAATGTTAACACACAGACACACACCACACACACACACTAATGCACTCAACAAATATTTAGGGCCCAAACTGACATTAGCCCTGTATAGTGTGTGATGTGTGCAGGTTGTGCGGTGGATCCGGGTGGCGATGGCTTTTACGAGGTCTTAACACACTCAAATAACACACAGGTTGTGCGGTGCGGCCGGGTTGGCGATGGCGCAGGGTACTTGGGCCCGTCATCATTGCTTGCAACTATATTTTCATACTTTTTAAATCGTTAGTATTGTTGTAGAATGTTGAAAATAAAAAAAAAACAAGGAAATTTGCAAGTGATCCCATACTCTTGAGTGGTATAGTATACATTATACTGTATATATACTGGATTGTCACCCTGTTCAGGGTGTACCGTGCCTTGTGCCCTAAGTCACCTGTGATATGCTCCAGGCCCCCCGTGACCCTGAATACAGGATTAAGCGGTATAGATGATTCAAGCCTGGAATTATTCATACCCCTAGCAGATTCTGAGTTTAAGGTGCTTTTATTCAACCAGCAGGTTTTTTTTAAAACAGAAATGACACTGGCATCTCCCAGAAGATAATAAGATGATGTACAAAAAGCGTCATTATAAAAAAAAAATTCACCTTTTATTTACATTGAACAAAAAGTGGCATGTTAAAAAATTATTCATACCCTTTGAAAACTGTCACAGTCTATGGGAAAATCCAAAATTCTATACCATTCCGAATAGTCCAAGCTGATCGAATGAATCCTGATTACCCTTATTCATTGAGAACAACTGTTTTAATCAACTGAACAGGTGAAAAAAAGGAAGCTCTCTGCTGTTGGTTTGTGGACAGTCATGGCTAAGACAAAGCAGCTCACTGAGGACCAGTGGCTGCGCATTGTGGCTGCTCATAAGTCAGGAAAGAGCTATAAGACCATATCTGAATGTTTTGAAATTCCAGTGGCTACAGTGCAAAGTATTATTAAAAAATACAAGACTCAAAAAAAAAAAAAAAAAGAATCTCAGAGGATGCAGTCGGAAGCCAAAAGTGACACCTGTGCTGGCCAGGACGATAGTGAGAGAGGTAAAAAAAAGTCCAAGGATAACCACCAAGGCCATCCTGATGAATCTGGGCTCTGCTGGTGGCAACATCTCAAGACAGACAGTCCAATGGACACTGCACCACGCTGGGTTCCACGGGCGCAGGCCAAGGAGGACACCACTTCTCCAGATAAGGCACACAAAAGCCCGCTTGGCCTTTGCACATGCTCATCTGGACAAAGAAGAAGACTTCTGGTCTTCTGTTTTATGGTCAAATAAAACAAAAATTTTATTGTTTGGTCACAATGGGTCATCATCCACCTAAACCGGGGTCAATATGTTAAAAAATTAATTCATTCTACATAAACTATTATCATGATTATGTAGCATTAAAAGAATGTAAAAGTGAACAAATGGTATTACTTTCACATACAGGAGTACTCCCATCCCAACCAGAACCTCTGCATGTTCTATCTCTTTGTCCACGAAGCACATAACTGCAAATAGACACATGTTCTAAAATATGCATTCCAAGCTATAACGAATGCATTGAAAGTGTATATTGTACAATGGAACACAAATAGCAACTTTCACTTTAATATAGCAATGAAAAATATTTAAAATATTTAACTTAAAACTAAAGAAAATGCAGCACATATGGAGTTAATATAGAGGAGAGTTTTCTTTATTTTTTTTATTTAGCTTTAATCATAGTCATAACTCTGATCTAGAACACTTGGTGTACACTGCCATAGAAAAGTTTGGACACCCATGCTCATAGAAAGAATAGCCTATTTCATATTTTGCAGTTTCTTACATATAATAATAATAATAATAATAATAATAATAATAATAATAATAATAATAATAGTAATCATTTAAGAACTATTTTCTATGTAAAATTATTAAGAGTATTTAATACTCCTGGCATTTTTTCAAATTGTGGTATAAGCAGCTTCATCCAAGGCTTTAATTAAAATTGGTTCAAATTATTCAAAAAGGTTGCTCTCCACACTACTTTTCTTGCAAAAAAAGTCCAAACTGCTGAGTTTTAATGCAGTGAGTTTTGTATACATTACATACTTTACTTATTCACAAAGATTTACAGTCTGTTCATTTACTATTATTGTGCACATACTGTACAGTATGTGTGTACATAACCAGCCATGGAGAAACATTTTTAAAAAATGCTAAACAATTTTTACCCTTCATTACACACTGCTTTAATGGTTGCACCAACCAAATGACTGCCTTGAGGTTCATAATGTCCATTGATGATCTCACAAGGATTTCCACAGGATTTTTCTGGAAGAAAGAAGTAACAAACACTGTTATTCCACCTACACCACAGTAATTTGCCAAGGACTATAATATTTACAGTAAAACCTTGGATTGCAAGTAACTTAATCTGTGAGTGTTTTGAAAGATGAGTATAAATTTTAACTTGATAAACGAGTAAGGTCTTGCAATATGAGTAATATGTATATGCTTTGCCTGCTGAGTGTCACGTGATCAGAACTGAGCCAATGGTTATTCTCTCTCTTTTGCTGCGGGATTGTGGGTAATCATCTCCCATGCTCGGTCTAAGTGCACGTGCGTCTGCAACTGTACTGCAACACTGTACTGGTCAAAAAGGCTGTAGCAGTGTTAGAGATGAATCGGTTTAATGACATTGCAACGTCACATTTACACGAAATCCTAAAAAGGAGGCAAAAGCAAGTGTCATTAGAGAGGGTTCTTGTTAAAGTCAAACAAAAAGAAAAAGATTCCAGTGAGCCAACAGATGATTGGCCAGCATTGATTCCATTAGTGATAGTGAAGGTCATCCTACAATAACCCTCGTCCTCCTCCTCTCTCTCATCTCTCTCACACGATTCTTTTTCTTTTCAAAGGTAAATGAAGGATAATTTGCTTTATTTTCACTTTGTATTTTGTATAAATCATTTTTATATGAATATCTTTGGGTTGTGGAACAAATTATCTGAGTTTACATTTAAATTTCCTTTGATATACGAGTTCTTTGGATTATAAGCATGTTTACCCAAGAGATTGGGTTAATTATGCTCACAATCCAAGGTTTAAGTGTACTTTAACTGTGAACAACCCATCATGCATTTAATTGTTTATTGTTGTGTTAGCGTCTGTTCTGACCTACTCTCTCTCTCTCTCTCTCTCTCTCTCTCACACACACACACACACACACACACACACACACACACACACACACACAGCTTCCACATCCCTGAAAATGAGCTGAAACAATAATGTAATGTTACTTTATAATGTGATCTTTCATGTTACAGCCATAAATACCCATGCTGTTGTAAAAAACAAGTAAAAAGTTAAAAAAAAAAAGTACAAGGTACAATAGAAGACAAATTTATGATAATAATCTAAATGAAGAAGGACCATATGGCAATACAGTGGAACCTTAGATTGCGAGCATAATTTGTTCCGGAAGCTGGCTCGTGTATCAAAACACTCATAAATCAAAGTGATATCAAGCAAATGTTCCCATAAGAAATAATGGAAACTCAATTTATTCATTCCACAACCCAAAAAAATTTATACATAAAAATAATTAATACAAAATATAAAGTGAAAATTAAACAAATTAACTTAGGAGTTGGCGGACCCGCCAGCGGGTCCAAGTGCATTTTTTTCTGGTAAACATAAAATGCTCCGTCATTTTTTATCATATATAAAATATATGATAAAAAATGTAGTACATCATATGAATCTGTAAAGGGTCTCCTTTTATTTATGTAAACTCACTATATGAACAAAACAGTGTGCTTTTGTAAAATAAAGAAAATAGACTGGGTGCACTTTCAGCCGTCTCAGTCTCTGTGAATATCTTTCTGAAACCCGTCATTAAAATTAAATGAAACTCCATGAATACTTCACACACCGACATGAGAAATATATCTATATAAAGCTTAAAGGGTCTGCTTTTAAATAAATCAAATGAAATAAAAAATAAATATTCTGAATGAATCCGAGGAGAGGCACAGTCTTTCCGTCGCACTTCATTGTCTGATAATGACCGGCGGCAGGACACGCCCACATGCTATTCACAGGGAAAACAGATGTAGAAGCAATCTACATACAAGACCACGCCCCAACACACACACAGATTCAGTGAGTATACTGCACGCGTGGAAGATGTGAGGAGCTGTACAGAATGTTCTGGACAATGGGAGGAGTTTATCTTCTCTTCAGAACAACACTGAAACTCAGACAGAGAATGGGTGTGTTTTAAAGAGTTATTTGCTCCACCGGAGGAGGAGAATTCAGCAAGCAGTTACCATGGGTCAGTTATTAAATCTCATATAATCCTTATTCTGATAATATAAATGTCATATTTTATTTTTCCTCATTTTGGCTAGCTTTGGCCAGCTTATATGTAACATTGTCTTTCAATGTCACTTACATAGTTTAGTGTAGCATTGAGAAAACACTGCTATTCATGCTACCATACTACCTTATGTAGCTTAGCACAAACATGCTAGCTCCCGGTGGTTGAAGCTAATTGCTTATGTAGATTACAGATGGTTGTCAGTATCAGCTGTGGTGTAAATATTCCAATGTATTTCACCCCGTTTTGGATACCTTTAGCTTACATCTATAATGTTATTTAGCACAAACACTTTAGCTCCCAGTGGCTAAAATACTGCCTCATGTAGCTTATTGATATTCAGATATAAGAATAAAAAGCCCCCCTCCTGCTTTTTTATTTGTTGTATGACATTACAAAAGCTTGTGTTGTCCTTATGCATGGTCATTAGTAATTGGTGATGATGATATACATTAGTTTATTTTATTGTGTTATCATGCTCATGTTGTATTTTTCTTTTTTTAATAAACAGTTGTGACAGTGAAAATGATCAGCCACCTGTTTAATAGAAAGCAAGGGATCTGGATTCGGGATGAATCTCTTGTAATTTTAAACTGGATTGACACACAATAAGTATCTGTCTGTTCCTGTGACTGTGTACAACCAGCACATGGACTGACCTCGGGTTACAGAAGTGTTGCTCCCGCTAGTAACAGGGTCTGTGTGCAGTGTAAAGCAGTGTATGGTACAGTAAGAAGCAAAAAACACCATGGAAACGCCAGGTATATAATGTTCACTTATGTCTTCAGTTATACAGGAACTGCTTTTTGAAAGTGGCACAAAGGTGTTTGACTGTGGATAGGGTGTAAGAGTGGGCTTTTATAAACCTAACACCCCCCTTTTTTTTTCATTTTATTTTGCATGGCCATACTTAATACTTACAAAATTTACCTTCTGTGTATAAGATGATTTGTGTCCCTCTCCATTCAATCCTGAACATTTTCTTTGCACTATGTAAGTGAGTAGGTTATGTATAGGGTGTAAGAGTGAGTTATTTTGCCTGTCAGTTAACTATATTCTAAATAAACTACAAACAAAAAATATATGTTTTTTTGTCATGAAATTATTTTCTTTTAGCACTTCCCTCTGTCACATACCTGACTGAAAGGCTCATTATGCAGATCATTATTTGGGTCTTTGTCTTCTCTGGTGTAAAGTAGAGCATTATTCATGATCATTCACGCCTCCTCGCATACGGCCTTTCTAAACAAAACGTGTCTTGAAAATGTACGTGAATATATTATTTTCTGTGAATGAGTGATCAAGATGAATATCACATAATTTTGAAACAAAAATTCTAGACTACAAGATCCAGGTCACAAAAGTCTTGTAAACAAATGTTATGAATGTGGTTTCTGGCCTTATTTCAATGATATATAATATATATATATTTTCCAATAATCACGCATAACTGTTATTTTCTCCAAAGTACATATTACTGTAGCCTTGTTTGTGCTGAATACAGTGTAGTTAGAATGTCAGAACTTTGTTAGGGCCCAAAAACACCCTCAGACTCCTAAGGGTTATTAACCTGCACTTTACCTTTAAAAGAAGTAAAAATAAATCACGACAGAAGTGTTTCCGTTTTGTGTGTGTGTGTGTGTGAAGCTATAGTAAGAGTAGAGGAGGAATGAGCCCCTCCCCTCTCCCTCTTCTTGTCTTACACAGTAACCCCTTCCTCCTCTCTTATTTGAGTTTCACACACGCGTACACACTGACGGAAACACTTTTATCAGGAAAATAAACAAGAAATCTCTCTAATGACACTCGAATGAGTGCAGACTAATGGAATCACTGCTGTAAAGTAAAAATAAACAAATTACCCTGCACTTTACCTTTAAAAAGAATCTCGGCAGAGCAGTGTTTCTGTTAGAGAGAGAGAGTGTGTGTGTGTGTGTGTGTGTGTGTGTGTGTGTGTGTGTGTGTGAAGGCGAGACGAGGAGGGGTGTGTGTGTGTGAAGGGGCACAGTGTCCATTGACGCACGCACACAAAGTGCAGGCTAACACAGAAAGAAAATGGATCTTTAACCTTTCTAATGACATTTGCTTTTGCTTTACACGCACACACACGTTATAATAAACAGTACATGCGTGCTGTACATACACACATACAAACTCAAAATAAAATGTGTTTTACACACAAACGTGGTCACAGTATTATAGTAAACAGTACATGTGTGCACTGATGTTGATTATACCAGTGAGAGACGCGTAGTAAGACAGAGCAGGGGAGACGATTACCCACAATTCCGCGTGCGAGAGAGAAAAACCATTGGCTCAGTTGTGAACAAACTGGGCTACATTAATATGTGAGCAGCATGTATGTACAAGTTTGTATTTTGGAGAAAATAACAACAAAAAAAATCACTGAAATAAGTTTACAAAACACATAACATTTGTTTACATTACTTTTCTTACTTGGATCTTGTAGTCTAGCGTTTTTACTTCAAAATGATGTGATAATCATCTTGATCACTCATTCACAGAAAACAATATATAATAATATAATAATATATTTTCTAAGACACTTTTTGTTTAGAAAGGCTGTAGGCGAGGAAGCGTGAATGATCATGAATAATGCTGTAATTCACACCAGAGAAGACAAAGACTGGAATAATGAGCTGCATAATTACCCCTTTCAGTCAGGTACTGTATTCACTTGCAAGAATCTCAGGAACAGTTCAAGATAAATAAAATGCGTCAGAGTAAAATGATGCAAACAAAAACAGTGTATGATACACAAAAAACATGTGAAAACAAACATTCAGGGTAAAACTGCAACGGGAACAGAGCAAAATAAAAAAAATAGACATTCAGTGTAAAAAAGTGCCCTAAGTTAAAAAAAAAAAAACTGAAACAGACATTCAAAGTAAAATGGTTCTCCCCATATAAGGTCTCTTACATTTCGCCTTGTTAGTAAGCACAGATGTAAGACATTTTTGTAGTTGGTTACCAGGTTTGCACACATCAGGAAGGTTTTGGTCCCTTCACCATTCTTTACAGAGGTGGCACATTGGCTTAGAGGTTTGCATTGTCGCCTTGCACCTCCAGAGTCCGGGTTCGATTCCTGGCCAGGTTTGATTCCCGTCTCTGTGTGCATGGAGTTTGCATGTTCTCCATGTGCTTGGTGGGTTTCCTCAGGGTACTTAGTTTTTCTCGCACAGTCCAAAGACATGCAGATTAGACTAAATGGCATTCTCATATTTGCCCATAGTGTGTGAATGAGTGTGTGAGTGTGTGTATGTGTCCTGCAATGGATTGGCACCATGTCCAGGGTGTACCTGGCCTCGTGCCCAAAGTCTCCTGGGATAGGCTCCAGGCCTCCTGCGACCCTGTATACAGGATAAAGTGGTATTTACAGATCTTGTCTAAATCCTTAAGGTTTCTTGACTGTGGCTTGAAGTTTCAGCTCACTCCATAAAGTCTCTCTAGGATTAAGGTCTGGAAACTGGGCCACTCCATGACCTTAATGTGCTTCTTCTTGACCCACTCCTTTGTTGACTTGGAGATATGTTTTGGGTCATTGTCATGCTGGAAGGCCCATCCATGACCCATCTTCAGGAGGTTGTCATTTAAAATTCTACAATACATGGCCCATCCATTGGACCCTCAATGCGGCAAAGTCAACCTGTGCCTTTAGCAGAAAAACAGCCTCAAACCATGAGGCTTCCAGCGATGTGTAGGATCAAATACTCTGGACTGGGGATCAAATACTTATTTTACTTACTAAAATGTCCCCGCAAAAAACTAAAATCCCAACATTTATATAATGTGCCTTTTCTGGATTTTTGATTGATATTCTGTCTCTATCCTTCAAAATAAATCTATGGTAAAAATATAGACCCTTCATTTCTTTGTAAGTGGGCAAATTTACAAAATCTACAGGGGATCAAATAATTATTTTCCCCACTGTATATTATTACATTAAATCCAAATATCATATGTACGTTCTGCATTTTCCCCTTTTGTAAAGTCCTAAACATTATTATCTACTTAATAGAAAAAAAAAATCATTTTAGCACTTTGATCTCGTGTAGTATGATTTAACTGTATATAGACGTAGGAGAATCTCCAGTTGTTATAGCTGATGGTGTGTAAATCAGACCTCACCTTGGGCATTTACTGCAGCCACGAGAAGCATTGAGAAGATGACCATGCAACGGAACATCTTCAACTGTAACTATCAGACACAAGCTGGGCTCTAGGTGATCAGTTGAAGATCACTACTGTCCGAAAAAGGTACCTTTAAAAATAAGAGATATGAGTGAAACATTGACATGATAAAAATAAAAAATTGAGTGATGTAAAAATGTAAAATGTAAAAGTGAATGTAAAATTTGTCTAATTATCTAATTCAGCATTTTGTTTTTTGTTAAAACACTTAAATTCAAGCTGAAAGTCTACATTTCTACTACAATTACATTTTGAGTGCATAATTTCAAACCCTAGTTTACAGAGGCACTATGCAAGTTTTTATGGGCATATAAAACACAGAGCTCTTAATTCAAGGAATGGCAGTTTGCTATAATTTTAGATTTACTTTGAAGTCATATGTTTACTTTTGTATTTATAAACATTAGAGCAAAAAAGGCTTGTATTTTGAGTAATGGTGGGATGAGAACAAAAACCGCACATTGCCCCTAATGTCTATACAGTTCCAAAGTTGCTCCAGTCTTCATTTGCTATAATGTTGACAATCCTAACAAAGAACTTAACTTTCCTCCTCAATCTCCCTATGTCTTACCACACATACAGCACAATTATACCTGTTGTTACTTGGATATCTGTGGTTTAGGACTTTGTGGTGTCATCTCTACATGTTGTTGCCTTTTTGCTCTGCACCTCTGCTGTGCCTCTCTCCAATACCTGCGCTTGTACCTTTGCTCCCTTTCACCCAAATCAGCTACTCTGCTTGTCTGCCCTGCATTTTTCCTTTTGTGCCATCTCTCTTTTCTCAAATTTTCTGCCTTCTTTACAGGGTCTGCACCTTGCCGTGCCCTGTATTGCTGTTGTCTTTCTGCTGCTGACAGCATCATTTACCTATCATTCCAATTTCTTCCTACCTAATGATGTACAATAAATAAATAAATAAATAAATAATTTACAGTAAAATGACACAGAATCTATTAAAAAAGATGTAAAATGCGTAAATGTGAATATTTAACTCTATTACACATTGTCAACTATGTTATCATTAGACATTTTAAACCACTAACAGAGTTGACAATTTCTACCATTTTGTGCTTTAGCTCAATATGCTAACCTCAAACCAGATACCACATAGCATGATTAAAAACAGAATTTTAGGGATTTTCATGATATTATTGTTTTTAAAAAGTGAATGAGAGATTCACTATATTAATTATTTGTATATAATTACAAATAATTAATAAACTATTGGTGTATCCTAAGCATTTTGTACAAATTAGTGAGCGAAGACTAATGACGTACCTCAATGCCTTCCAAAGTTTTTCGCCAGAGGAAGTGACATCACTTGGTGCATCACATGCTTTTTCTATGAATACTTTAAAGATTTGTATGCATTTTTATAACAAAGGTAACAGAGTTGACAAGAACATAGAGACAGACACAGAATTAATTTTTTTATTATTGAAATTACATATGATACACAAAATAGATATTTGATCCAATTGTTTATGTAACATAATAGAGTAAACACACAAAAAAGATTAAAGTTAGACCTTATTATTTCATGATAATTCAAGTTGAAAGTATGAATCAGGAGACAAAGACAGTCAATAATGGGTGTAGTGGGAGTCTTTAAGCTAATATTTTCAGGTAAAAATGTCCCTAAATATTCATAAAAGCATTATCTTTAGTGAGAGCTTAATATAATTTGTGTTATTATTCAAAACTTATTAAAAAATCTTTTTGTTTTTAAAAAATAACAGGAGGTTTATCTGGGAGAGCAAAATGTATCCGCAATTCTAGAATGACCCATATATATATAGAGAGAGAGACCACTTTGGACATTCTTTTGACAGAAAGAGCAACAAGTATAGGAACAAGAATCTATGTATTAAGAGAAATAAATGCTCTTTATCACTAATAACACGAGTATAACATTTGATTTGTGTCAAGAAGTTATATTTTAGGTTTTAAAGTAACAGAAGTATCTATTTAACAATGAAATGTGTTGACTTTAAATGGCATAGAAAATATTAGTTTTTATCACAATATTCTGCTCCTTACTAATGTCCAGTAGGTGGCGGTATTATGGTAATGTATGTATTCTTGAAGTCATGTTTCTGGCTTATAGCATTTCTTTACAATCATAAGGCTTTTGCACACACAGTACACAAAGGCAGAGGTAATTAAAATATGGGTTTTCTGTAGCAGTGAAATCAAAGTATATGTGAAATGCTTAATGTTAAAGCTGCAGCCAGAACATAACATTAATTTCATAGGGTTCAAAAAAGTTCTATGAATGTAAATTGACTCTCTTATCTTTGTATTTAATCATTAAGTATCATTAATGTTATCACTTTTTTGGCTTTCCAGTGGAAAGAAGAAGCAAATGAGAACTAAAACTGCTAGAAAAAAACAATCAGACATTTGCATCTAGGTTTCCTCAATGCATAGTTTAGTATGTCTTAAAAAAAAAAGTACAAAAAAACCCTGTGGTAATGCACAGGAAGTGATTTACTGCCCATGGTTTTATGGGCCGTGATAGTAAAGCTGCATTTGAAACATCTACAAAAGTCACATACAAGCATACTACAAACAGACTTTATCAGTCTGACATTTAATTCAGTTCTGATAAACAGATCTTTTATATTTTTTGTCCTGTCTTAAAGAAATAAGTAGACAGTTCTTGAAAAGGAATGTTACCTCAGGATCATCTTGGAGCTATTTATTATTTATAATTATTAGAATACCCTATTCTATCACAAATCTATCTCCAGTGTGTCTGCTTAGCCTGCCTTATCATCCATTTATTTGCCTGAGCATGCTTGTACTTAAAATGCTGAAAGTCATGAGTTGCAGTGAATAGTCTAAATGCTTTATTTCTGTTTCCTTATTTCCTTACACTGATCATTCCACAATAGTACTGCTTTCTTACTGTTAATGCCTGGGATGGGCATTAATGCTGCCTTTTTATTACTTGTTTTATTATACTGTCCATGCTTTCTCCTTGACCTGGCATAAACATTGATCACATTCTTCCATAATTCTCAGTTTGCTTTTTTTGTGATCCATCCCCAATCTTGCACCAAACAGGAAAATGATCACTCTCTTTAGTTCCATCCTTGCACAACAGAGCAATACTGCTTGAGACCAAAGTTAGATTTAACACACACTTTTCCAGACTTAACATCTATTCTAGTGCTACTGCCATCATTCAGGCATATTAAACTTTTTCCCTCTAACAATTCCCCTATTACCTGACCATTTCTCTACACCATATAAAGTTGCTACGGTTCTGTCCTGAATCTTTAAGCAGCCTTAATTATAGTCTTTTAAAGGGGTGGTGCCAGTTTACAATCACTATATCTCTTTTCCCACTATACCTCTTTTTCACACTTATTAAAGATAGTGACTGAAATGTACTGACAGGTGCCAGGAGAGTGATGGGAAGGTGGAAGGAGTACTTTGAAGAGTTTTTGATTGAGGAAAATGAAAGACAATTAAGTGCTTGTTGTGGAGCAAGAAGTAGCAAAAATACAAAACCTCTTGATATCAAGAGGTTTTGTATTTGACAGAGGAAAGGTGAAAGTTTAGGAGATGATTTAGGAAATTTACATTTATGAATGTAGAATTTAACCATGAAAATATAAAAGTTGACAATGTATTAAATTATTTATTACTATGATGGAAAAAAATATTATATCATTTAATGTAAAATTGTAAGATTTCTGAATCAAATTAAAAATATAATTTCCAAGTTGCTGCCAGGATGCTTTTACCACTCCACAAGTTAAAAAAAGATGAGAAATACTTTCTTTCTGATGTTTGCAGAAAGCACACAGGTCCACAATGTCCACACATTTTGCAATTATGGAATTAACAGGGTAAATACAGTGTATTATTTTAAAGTGAACTTCTTTAACCTTGTTAGAAATAGGATATTTATATGAAATGAGCCATGATTTTTCCAGTTCATGTTATCAATTATTGAGGCCCAATAAAATTTTTAGTTTTTGGAACATTGTTTAAAATTCGTTTAAATTAAAAAAAGTTTAAATAATGAATGCTTTGACATATATGTTTATTATTACATTTTCTATCAGTGATGAGAACACCACCAATGTTTGGTTCATCATACTTAGTTTCTATGTCACATGAACTAAGGTGAGATTTATAAAGTTGTCATAAGCCACTTGGAATAGCATTAACCACTGATTTGTATTCTCTAAATGGAATAGGAAAATCTAATTTGTTCAAGAATTGTTCATATGTAAGTACAGAACCTGAATCATCTAGAAGCAAAGATGTGTGATCGATACCTCTTAGATGCCATTTTGAAAGAAAAATTGACTTCCTTTTGACGGCAATATTAGCATTGTTCCATAATAAATCTTTATGTGGAGAGAAATTGTGGACATTTCCAGGCTAGGTGGAACTAAAAAAGTTTAATAGGCAATTTGCATGGCAAAACATTTTGCATCATTTAACCCAGCAATTTTGTTGAAAATGTGAGATGGTATTTGAAAAAATCCCATAAAGATAGGATTTAAAAGACTTTTTTTTATTTTATTTTTTACATTTATCCTTTTTTAATTTATCTTAAACACATGGTGGACATCATGAAAGTCTAATACTTCAAGTCCTCCCTCAGTTTCCTTATTTGAAAGAATTGATTGTTTTATTATTATTTTTTTTGTGATCTATTTTTCCAGATAAAATTAAAGAGAATTTAATTTATCTTCTTACAATTATTAATGTTAACATATAAAGATAGAGCCGGATGAACAAAGCGAGACAAACCTTCTGCTTTTGAAAGGAGCACTCTTCCAACAATAGACAAATCTCCTTGTAGCAATTATTACATACATTAGATACTCTTTTCAGTCTGTGGGAAAAGCTTAGTTGTTGTCTCTCAGCCACACGTTTTGAAATTGAAATGGCCAAATATTTAACTGTATTTTTAACAGGTATATTTATCAGGTATACTCTTCCCTCAGCAGTGGGTATGTTCCCAAAATCTTTCAAATAAGCATTTATTACACCAATAATTAAGAAATCTGACCTCAACCCCTATCCAATTACAGGCCGATATCAAGCCTCCCCTTTATCTCTAAGATTCTGCAAAAGATAGTAGCGGAGCAGCTATTCTCATATCTACAGTACATAGAAATAGCATACACGAACTGTATCAGTCAGGATTTAGGCCTCATCACAGCACAGAGCCTCTGATTATGGTTACATCACCATGCTTGTGTTACTCAACCTCAGTGCAGCTTTTGACACCCTTGATTATAGTATACTCCTTCACAGATTAGAAAATGTAATAGGAATTAAGGGAGCAACCCTCTCCTAGCTCAGATCCTATGTGACTGATCGTTATCAGTATGTAGATTTAAATTGTAATTATTCTGCATGTTCTCTAGTGGAGTTTGGTGTTCCACAGGGTTCCGTTTTAGTCCCACTGCTTTTTTCCCCTTTACATGCTTCCTCTAGGCAACATAATCCGTAAGTATGGTATTAGTTTTCATTGTTATGCTGACAACACTCAGTTATATGTCTCATCAAAACCAGATGAGAAAAAACAGCTTAATAAAGTTGAGCAATGTGTAAAGGATATAAGAGACTGGATGCTAATTAACTTTCTTCTGCTTAATCCTGATAAGACAGAAGTTCTAGTCATAGGACCGCATGCAGCTAGAAGCAAGATTTAAAATCACACTGTAACTTTAGATGGCCTTTCTGTTCTATATAGTGCAACAATAAAAGACCTCAGTCGTTCATTTTAAGCTCATGTAGATAATATCACCAGGATAGCATTCTTTCTCCTCAGAAATATTGCCAAGATAAGGAATATATCGTCACTAAACGATGCAGAAAAAATAGTTCATGCTTTTATCACCTAGGTTGGACTATTGTAACATCTTACTGTCTGGTTGTTCAACTAGGTGCATAAACAAGCTTCAGTTAGTTCAGAATGCAGCAGCGAGAGTCCTCACTAGAACCAGAAGATATGAGCACATCACCCCCATCTTATCTACACTTCATTGGCTCCCTGTGAAATTTTGCATTGATTTTAAAATACTATTTTTGAAATATAAAGCATTAAATGGTCTCGCGCCATAGTATCTGAGTGAACTGCTAGTGTCTTACGATCCGCCACGCCTACTTCGATCAAAGGACTCAGGCTGCTTGTCAGTATTGCGTATTATGAGAACTACAGCCCCCTGTAGAGGTTTTTCTTACAAAGCCCCAAAGTTATGGAATAGCCTTCCAAATAGTGTTCAGGACACAGTCCCGACACAGTCTCAGGCTAAATACCTATTTATTTAGCCAAGCATTTTGTAAATAGATTAATCTTAGATAAAGGAGCAGATCTGGAGGCCTCATGGACGTAGAGTATTCTGGTGAACTGGTATGTTTAGCTGCTGTCTTCCCCACTCTCATTGATCATTCAGGTTTGTCGACGGTGAGGTGATTGGTGTCTTTAAATCTCAGGGAGCCCTCATGTCTGTGTGTTTGTTTGGCTCTCCCTTTTAGTTATGCTGTCATAGTTAGTCCTGCCGGAGTCCCTGCTTGCACTGTACACCAAAAATACATTCACCTTACATTATGTGCCTGTGACCATACCTAACTGTTATCTCTCCTCTTCTGTTCTCCCATCTCCTCTTCCCTCTCTTTTTCTCCCCCCCCCCCCCCTCTCTTTCCCTCTCCCTGTACCTCTGTCGAGCTACACATGTCGTTCCTGAGCTGCCAGTGATCCAGACCCCCTCTGCCCTCTGGACTTGTCTGACTCATCCTTTTGCCTCGTTTCTGGTTGGAGATCTTGTCGCATGGATGCCTGTGTGTCACTTTGGGATGCGTCTGGTGTCTGGGGACAGTTTCACTCTACCATGAAGACGGTTCTGGCTTTGGCTGATGTTGACCGCTGATCTCTAAGGACTTGCCTGTAAGGAATTTCCTACAAGTCTACCTGAACCTCCAATGACTAACTGAACATATTATCATCAATTAATGTCAACTGTTATTCTGAACTGCCTGCCACCTAACACACAGTATGAATGCAGATCAATTTCTGCTTTCTGTTTCACCCAAATGAGGGTGGGTTCCCTGTTAAGTCCAGTTTCTCTCAAGGTTTCTTCCTATTGCCATCTCAGGGAGTTTTTCCTTTCCGTGAAGTTGTGTGTGCAGGAGGGTTGGAAAGGGTGGAGAAAAGTTTTAGGTGTGTTGTGTGATAAAAGAGTATCAGCAAGAATGAAAGGAAAGGCAATGAAGTCAACGGTGAGACCAGCAATGCACTACGTCTTAGAGAAAGTGGCACTGAAGAAAAGACAGGTTGGAGGTAGCAGAGCTTAAGATGCTGAGGTTCTCTTTGGGAGTGACAAGGATGGATAGAATCAAGAATGAGTCCATCAGCGGGACAAGATTTTTTGGAGATGAAGCCTGAGAGGCCAGATTGAGGTGGGTTAGATACGTTCAGAGGAGAGATTGTGAATATATCTCAGTAGAAGGATGCAGAGATTGGACCTGCCAGGCAGGATCTCTAGAGGAAAACCACAGAGGAGAGATTTATGGATGTAGTCAGGAGGGGACATGAAGTAAGTTGGTGTGACAGAAGAGGATGCAGAGGATTGTGTTAGATGGAGGCAGGTCAATCGCTGCGGCAACCCCTGGAAGGGAACAGCCAAAACACAAAGAAAATATCTCTTTTCCCAGCCCACACTTCCACTACCACATACTCTTGCTTATTTCCCAGACCTACAGTAGTGTTTTATAAGAGATTTCTTGATAAAAAAGTAAAAGTGGCACAGCCCACTCCTCCCCGTTATTTCTGACTCATCACCATCTACTGTGTACTGTATAAATAAAAGAAAGGTTTTATCTGTACAGGGGTCAGAACCCGCTCCTTCAATGATATCTTTACATTTCATACATTGTCACGACCAGAAACCAGTAAAGCCAGCAATGCATCATACAAACTTCCAAAATCCTGAGGCATGCAGGGTAAGGTGTATAGTCAGAGTTAGACAATACGGTGGGGTATGGGCAATCGTGTGCGATTAATCTAAAAATTTGAACACATTTTTACTTTTAACGCAAATTAATCATATGTCTAAGTTTGATGCTGATGGCTCCCCATAATCGCAGAGCTGTTACCCAGCATGAATAACATTACTTAAGAAACTGAGAGAACTTTTGGTGCTGCCTGTGGTTAATATTTCCCCAACAACCAATAAGAAATATTTATCGGATTAGGGGCGAACTACTCAGTGTCAGATTCTGTAAAGATTGGTGTGAGTATTATTCAAAACTCACCTTAGAATAAGTCCTTCAGAATGTAGCCCTTGGGGTCATCGTTATCAATCAGAAAAAAAAAGTTCTTTTAATTAATTTAATATGCAAGCAGTTACAACTTAAGCAAAATAAAGCAATGTTAGATAGATGTGGATAACTAAGCAAAAATTGTCCTAAAGAAAATAAAATGAGCACAAGGTCCAGTGTACCCAGATGCCTTCAATCTAAGAACAAAAACTGTACATCAGAACGCCTTATATACCCTGGTTCTGTGACTTATGCTCTTACTATACTTTCCCTCTAGCTTTCCCCTAAGCTTTGCTGTTACCATTTAAGGTCACAAGTACTTTGAAGAGATGTGCTTTTCTATGCAAAAAATTAACATACACATAAGTCAAGCTTTGTGTTCCTGTTGTCACACAGACACCATCTTTAGGCTGATATCTGCAACTACTATCCATCACTCAAGCATCTCACACCTTCTTCAGTGCTGTTGGTAACCACAGACAACTCAGAACATTCAACGTGCTAACAATGCCATTGACTGTCTCTGTCTGAGTTGCTGCATGCACTTGCTGACGAACTGCTTTTCCCCCCTTTACAGGGGTCTTTGCAGTTCCAAGACGAGGTGGATACCTTTCGTATAGTGAGTCAGGACATATGACAACTCAACATTAGTATGATCCACAACAGTGCTTCTTTTTATCATTCTTTGAGGTATTTTTAACGGATTGCTAACGATGTCAGCTTATAGGTGATTTACCGCCACTTGCTGTACTGACTGTGAAACATAAGATTGGCAGGAACATATAAAGTCAGTATTGAAACAATGTATACAAGTAATATTCCACTAGGATATTTTCTATGGTCATTTCTAGACCAGCTTCTTGCATGGTTCCATGTATTCTGTTTTTCCTTGTCATATTTACTGCAGGTTAAAATGTGCGTAAGTATCTGTGTTCTAGTATCTGTGTTCTGTGTATCTGTGTTCTGTGTATCTCCATTTGTACACAAAATTCACATTTTCCAATTGTATTATATTATAGTTTAATCTTGTGTGCCCTATTCTTAACCGTGCTACAATGTTCCTCTCTCTTCTGTTTCTGGCCCATACTTTCCCTCTTTCTATTCCTTCTGAATTTTGTGCAAATGTCTGCCTGTTTTTTTTTTCTCCATCCCTTCTTTCTTGCCATATTTTATTCCAGGGAATTTTTTTTCTTGACTTCTGTTCTACCTACTGTATGTCTATTTGGACGTTTTCATTTTTGAGTGCTTGTTTTGTGAGTTTATCTGCTTCTTTGTTTCGTTTTACACCTACAGTATGTGTGATAATACCAATAGGAAAGTGACCCTTATACCCTTCTGATATAATTCTGATATTATTTATAAGATGTTATCAGATGTGCAGGAATTTCCTGTTTCTAGACTGATGATGGCTGACATATTATCTGATGATGCTATTATCACTTATCCTTGATATTCTTCTCCACACATTCAAGTGCTTTTTGTATTCCTATGAGTTCAACTGATCTGGTTGAGTGGTGTGTGGATAGTGACCTGGTTTTAAACAGCACCAAAAACAAAGGAGACCATTGTAGACTACAGGAGGACATCAACCCAGGAGGTTGAGAGGGCTAACAGTGTCAAATTCCTGGGTCTGCACATAACAAAGGACTTTACCTGGACCTCCAACACTTCCCACTTAGTGAAGAAAGCTCAGCAGAGGCTTTTCTTCCTAAGGAAGCTTAAAAGGGCCAACATACCCTCTCAGCTCTTGGTGAACTTCTGCAGGAGGGCAATAGAAAGCATTCTCTGTCACTGCATCACAGTGTGGTACACCAGGTGCACTGCAGAAAAGCGGAGAGGCCTGGCTAGTATGGTTAAGACTACAGAAAGGATCGTGGGAACCAAGCTCCCCAACCTCGACACAGTTTATGCTAGCCGTATAAACAAGAGAGCTAGCAACATCATCAAGTATCCAACCCATCCAGGACACGGACTGTTTGTGCCCCTCCCATCAGGCAAAAGATGTAGGACAATCAGAGCACACACTAACAGAGTGAGGAACAGCTTCCTCCCCAGAGCTGTAGCCTGTATTACCCCCTCCAAGTATTGAAATGTGTCATGTTGTCACTTTGTTGCTCTTGTTTTGCACATTTTTATGTGCACTTTGTTGTATAGGACTTGGATAGTTTTCCTGTTGTCACAGCCAGTCAGTTAATTAGGTTTCTTAGTTAGCTATTTAGTTTTGTTAATTTATGTTGTATGTAGCCCCTTGGTCCTGAAGGAACATTGTTTCATTTCACTGTGTACTAAACTGTATATGGTTAAAATGACAACAAAAGCCTATGTGACTTGACTTGAAAAGTGTATATGGGTAATTGGTCAGTTGTTCTTCCCTTAGCTGATATCTCATACTGTGGGATACAGAATGCTGCCATTGTTCGTCCTGTACCTGGGTCTTGTGAGCCATCCGTATACTGTATATTATATACTGTGTGTGTGTGTATATATATATATATATTTTTTTTTTTCAGTTGTTTTATATGGTTTGAAACTATTAACCAGCATGGGGGACTCATGGACGTAGAGTATGCTGGTGAACTGGTATTGTCACGAGCAACCGAGGAACGAACACAACAGCCTTAGCAGTTAGCCCGTGTTGCGTGGACGGTAAACCCAAATGTGGAAGTAGCGCGAGTAGGCAGGATAACCACGCGTTTACTCTTAGAACTCTACAAACAGAGCAAGGATTTACACAAATAAACCCGCGTTCTAACGACACGCACTCAATCAAGGAAGCAACCCGAATAGGTGAGTACTCACGAATTAGTCGGCGAAGCGTAGGCGAAGGCATAGATGAACTCAATGACTGAGCGATGTGAAGCGCCATCTTGTTTCCTCTTCCATTGGTGAAGTGATGAAGGGTTTGAGCTGGGAGATGTGGAATACCGGGTGGATCCGGAGCGCCGCAGGCAGCTGGAGCCGGTAGGTGACAGGATTGATACGGAGGGTGATGCGATAAGGACAGATGAATCTGGGACTCTGTGTAGAGGTGTAGGTTCTTTGTAGACAGCCATACCTTGTCACCTCTGTGGTAAAATCGTCCCGGATGGTGTTGACGGCGATGTTGTGAAGCGTAGCGAATGTTGGCGCGCTGGATGGCCTCCTTGGCTTGAATCCAGGACCGTCGACACCTTCGGACCAACTGTTGGGCCGAGGGTACTTCAACCTCCGGTTCTTGATGTTCGAACATCGGAGGTTGGAAACCCTGGCATACCTCAAATGGGCTCAACTTAGTGGCGGAGGAGACGTGAAGGTTGTGAGACAGTTCCGCCCAGATGAGGTAGCGGGCCCAGGAGCGCTGGCGGTCGGCAGTGAAACATCTCAGGTAGCTCTCCAGTTGTTGGTTGGCCCATTCCGTCTGACCGTTAGTCTGGGGATGGTAGCCCGAGGAGAGACTGCAGGTAGAATTGATCAGACGGCAGAAGGCCATCTAGAACCGTGCAGTGAACTGGGGTTCGATGTCCTTTGGGAACCCATGCAGACAGACTATGTGCTCTAGTATCAGCTCGGCTGTCGGGAGTCCAGTGAGGGCCACCAGGTATAGCAGAGGAGCCTCCCTGGGAGATTCTTTTGGAGGGTGCTGTGATGTTTGAGGCTTGGGAAACCGATGAGGAGAGCGGGAGGAAGACCAAGCGGCAAGTGACGAGAAGCAGCGAGGAGAAGGAGATCGAGCAGAAAGAGACAGGCCAAGGCGGAGCAGGAGCTGCGGAGAGAGCAGCTAAACTGGGAAGGCTGCCGGCTGACGATACGGCGCACTCCATTCGGAAATGGCGCAGCTCGGGGCGATGGGAGTCCCCGCACCCACAGGAGGGTAAAGACCAGGGGGTCTATGTCTGCTCTAGGGAGTCCGAGGCCCCCGATGTCAACACCAACGCCATCCGCACTGCATACCGGGACCTGTGATAAAATATTTGTGGTGTGATGAATGAGTAGAATGATTGACTTTCCTTTCACATTTTACATTCTGGCTCTCTGTTTTAGTTATACTGTCATAATAATTCCTGCTTGCACTAATCATACATTCATCTTATACATTATCCTTCGTGTCCTATAGTAACAGCTTACACATTTATACTCTTTTTAACAATGAATAAGATTTTTTTTTTAACAAACCGAATTTTATTAATTTTATGGAAATCAATATAAGGCAAGCCTGTGAACCCTGTGGGTGAAAAAGCAAGATGGCGCCAATGTGTATGGCATGCCGTATTCTATTGCTGTCTGTCTTAATAATAATAATAATCATAATGCATTTTATTTATATAGGTGCTTTTCTGGTCACCCAAGGAAATTTTCCAGATTGAACAAGGATAAATTAAACCAATGAAAGAAAAAAACATTTATAACAAGGTTAACAATCAGTTATTAAAACAAAAATTTAATGAAAAGAGACAGTGTCAAAATTTAAACACATTTAAAACCAGATGACTATTCAGATGGAGGTTTAAATGAGATTCATGTGGAGATTTGAGTGCAGCCTTACATTATGTATAGTAAGCATTTTTACTTAAAAGGTCTTAAATTGAGTTTTGAATTTGGTTGGAGAATCCGTGTTACGGATGTTTTCGGATGTCATCTATTTTTTATTGTTTATCATTCAAAATGTGTCATTACTACTAGTGTACAATCGCCTAGGTCTACTTAACTTAATTCTATGGAGAAATTACAGTTTTATAGTTTATATGGACAATAAAAGTCTCCCCCACTCCTCTCGGATATACCACCATACCTCTATATCCCTTGCATCCCTTGCCAGCGTTACAGAAGACGGGGTAAGAGAGGTGGGCTGCTGGTTTGTGTTAAGGCCTAGTGGTGGCACCCACTGTATACAAGCCTTGCTTCTGGTCCCTTGGATTGCAAGAGAAGTATGACTGCTATGTCTCGAGGCGTTCAGGTACCGGTGGCTCCGACCGGTGATCCCCGATTCCTGTATGCTGCTTTTGTGCACCTGGCAAACGAGGATTTGCAGACATAGATGTATGTGTAAAATACTTTGACTACTAAATCGGACAACCGCAGCATGATAATGCGATCTAAATGACGCTCATAAATGATAGATCACTGAAGAATAAAACTTTTATTTCAAATGTCGATTTTTTCTCTCATGATCTGGATTTATTTATTTATTTATTTATTTATTTTTGTAGATGTCCAAAAAAAATCATCAAAATTAAAATTTTCTAAATTTTGAACATGCTGTTCATATGTTGTGCTATGATTGACTCGCAACTTTAACACACTGGAAGTATTGAACACAGTATTTAAATTGTAAATGTTTTGACACAGCTACCCAAAGACATGTATGTATGTGTGTATAAAAGTTTTTCCCATTTCATATACCACTGCTGTATAACAGTTCCAAGCTGTTCTTTTATTTAAGGCCCCCTTTCATGGCCCCCTTCGAGCCATGAACGATGTAAACAAATTCGTAAGAACATGAAAATGGCTCCACAGCGTATTTTGCCACAAGCAATACCAGCAGTAAGGAAATGTTATTAACATAATAATGTTTCAATAATAGTTTAAATTTAACAATGTTCTACTGAGCTCTAAATAAATGATAAAGAAACCGGTAACGACGCTACCTCCATAAAGAGAAATTAAAACAATGCTACTGATTATTATGAACTATTATGGCAGTGTTAGCAATATAATAACGAACTCATTATACTATGCTGTGTTTTTTGTATTTGTTGATGATCTGAGTATATTATGACTGAAATAACGCTGGTCACATCGCACACACTTTCACTTTGCAAAACGCAGCATTTACTGTATTTAGCGAGGATATATTTCAGTTTTGTTGTTTTTCTGGGGTACTATTATTGATTTAAAATTTCCTCTGCTTTGCAAAAGTTGCCATTCTTTATGACTGAAATCAAGATGCTCATATCACCTTTTACAAACTGAAAGTGCGCCGATGTAAGCAGCTTTATTTCAGTTATGAAACTGTCACGTAGATGGGGTGCGAGGCATAAATGCAGAGGTCCAGGTGTTTCAAAGAATGATGTTTATTTTAACAAAAACAGGGAAATCAAACAAAACAAAAATACTTGAAGTAAAACAAACCAAAACACGTATAAAGGCAACAGGAAACACGAACTAACTCTACTGACATATACTGGGTTAAATCAACAGATGCAAGACCATGAACTGAACTAAAACAAGCCATTTATAATAAAACTAATGAGCAACTCGGTTCAGTTCACCTGAACAAGGTGCATAATGGGAATTGTAGTGAAACTAAAACTACAATCAAAAAGTCTCAGGGCGCTTTGGCGCCCTCTAGGGGCTTATCCCTGACATAAGCCCCCCTCTAAAGGCGCAAATCCTGGGGCGCCACAGGAGGTCCAGGGCATCCCCCCCCAGGGTCCAATGTCTGCCCTCCCCACCCCGAGGCTGACTCCTTTGTCCTGTGGGCAAGGTGGTCTGGTGTCCCCATTGCAGCAGGGCGGCGGAGGCAGAGAAAGCGCGCCGTCCTTACTGATGCAGGGCGGCAGAGGCAGAGAAAGCGCACCGTCCTCTCCGGTGCAGGGCGGTGAAGGCAGAGGAAGCGCGCCGTCCTCACTGATGCAGGGTGGCGAAGGCAGAGGAAGCGCGCCGTCTTCACTGATGCAGGTTGGCGAAGGAAGAGGGAGCTCATTGTCCTCTGCGGCGCATGACGGCGGCGGAGGAAGAGGGAGCTCATTGTCCTCATCGAAGGCGGCGTGCAGCGGCGGCAGCTCGCTGACCTCGAAGGCGCCGTGTAGCGGCGGCAGCTTGCTGACCTCGAAGGCGGCGTGCAGCAGCTCGCTGACCTCGAAGGCGCCGTGTAGCGGCGGCAGCTTGCTGACCTCGAAGGCGGCGTGCAGCAGCTCGCTGACCTCGAAGGGGCTGTGCAGCGGCGGCAGCTCGCTGTCCATGACAAAGCAGCTACATGGCAGGATAAAGGGCTCGCTGTCGTCGCCACAGCTACGCGGCGGGAAGAGGAGCTTGCCGTCTTCGTCATGGCTGCAGAGCTCGCCTTCGTCATCGCTGTTATACGGTAGGTAGAACAGCTCACTGTCGTGTCACAGGTCAGAGGAGCGGGCAGGTCTGGGCCTTCTCTGAGGCTTAGCTGCGTTAGCAGCCCTTGGAGCGTAGCTACCTGCTCCTGCAGGTTTTGAATGCGCCCTTCATCCCTTTTAGCGCACCGCCCAAAGCTGCTCGTACCACTCGCTCTCCGTTCTTCCTTGATGCTCGGTGTGGGGCGCCTCTGCGCCCTGGTCCCCGCCAGACATAGACCCCCTGGTCTTTACCCTCCTGTGGGTGCGGGGACTCCCATCGCCCCGAGCTGCGCCATTTCCGAATGGAGTGCGCCGTATCGTCAGCCGGCAGCCTTCCCAGTTTAGCTGCTCTCTCCGCAGCTCCTGCTCCGCCTTGGCCTGTCTCTTCCTGCCCGATCTCCTTCTCCTCGCTGCTTCTCGTCACTTGCCGCTACGCCGTTGGTCTTTCTCCCGCTCTCCTCATCGGCTTCCCAAGCCTCAAACATCACAGCACCCTCCAAAAGAATCTCCCGGGGAGGCTCCTCTGCTATGCCTCTTGTATGGTCTTGCATTCTGTCACGGTGAAGGGTGCGAGGCATAAATGCAGAGGTCTCGATGGCGTGAGAGAATGATGTTTATTTTAAAGACAACAGGATATCAAACAAATATACTTTATGACAAAACAAAACTAAAACACAAATAAAGATGGGAAAACCATGAACTAATCTTGAACCACATTTACTAGGACTAAATCAACAGATGCAAGACCATAAACTGAAATAAAACAAGCCATTTATAATAAAACTAATGAGCAACTCGGTTCAGGTGAGCGCCCACGTCACCTGACCGAGGTGCATAATGGGAACTGAACTGAAACTAAAACTACAATCAAAAAGTCTCAGGGCACTTTGGCGCCCCCTAGGGGCTCATCCCTGACAACAACCATATTCCAGCCATTTGTGGTCAAATAATTAATCAATGCTGGATACAAACAGCAAAAAGCATGATGAATATTATTTCAATAATAAAAAACTTGTGTGGATTTATGTGATGAATCATTTTCTCAGGAGAAGATTCTTACATCGATATTGAAGATTTTATTTTGTTTCTTCATTCAAGCACTTTTTGCTTTGTTGGGCACTGGGCATTGGACTAGCACACTTATGTACCTATTTTTTGGGGTTGCAAAAATTATATTTGCAAAATCCCGTTGTAATTAACACACATTTACAGCTGCAAAAGCACTGTGAGGAGTGATATAGTATTATCAAAACAGGGAAATACATGTTAGTATTTAAACATTATTTAAATTATTTTAACATATTTGCATTGAGTTTAATCACATGTAGCACAATCAGGATCTTTATTTTTTAATTTTCTTCTCTCCTTCTTTTGTATCAATAATTATTCTCCAATTATTGTTATTATTATTATTATTATTATTATTATTATTATTATTATTATTATTATTACCTTTGCTTTCTTCTTCATTCGTTTTCATCGCTTGTGTCACTTTTGTGTCACTAGTGTCATCTTTTACTACAAAATTAAATGCATGTGTATATTTTTATTCTGTTTATTTCTGTTTTTATTTTGTGACTTGATTCTGAGCTTCGGCAGTACGAGTGTACAGGTATGCTGGAGCCGTCATACATTTGTGTGTGTTGAAGGATTCTCACTTAATCGTGTGTTATCCCTTGAATGTTGCAGTGAATATAAATAGTGATGCACTGTTTTGTGTTTGAATAAACTTAATGCAGATATTGTAATTTTCTCTGTCCTAATATAATGCACTGAGCCCTGCAGGGTAAGGTGTGATGTAGGCGTACTGGGAGCGTCGCGTGCATATGCACGCAAAACCATTGTTTTCAAAATGTCCCTTCAAGCTTTTCTGAAAAGTTGGCAGTTATGACACACATATTTTAGGAATACAAATTATATGGTAAATTTGTCATCAGACTTTATTATGAAATTAAAAGAAATGATGAAACCACAAGTCAAATGTTGTATTGAATGGTTTGTTTATTACTTGGTTTTGCCATGTTTGTATCTGTAGCTTTAACTGCACAATTACGTAGATGTTGGATTAAACAGTAATGCCTTGAGTGTCTGGATACTCCCGGAGGATTCAGAGAACCATGCAAGCAAATATCACTATTGAGCCAAAAAAATCCCAATACCAGTTTACAAAGCTATGACAGGCTACACTATTTGCATAGAGTTTAAACATCTTGCAGATGATGACAGATGATGAGGCTGGTGATTGGTAACCTGGTGATGCTGAATGCTAAGTGGTTGGAACAGACAGTCGGGGAAATGAGGTGGCAGCTGAGGTTGAACAAACATTAGGATAAAACTTTTTTTTCCCCCATGTCTTTAATTGAATCTACCATTTAACATTATTTCATGTAATGAAATATGGGGTGGCTCAAGATGTTTGCACAGTACTGTACAGTACGTTAAACTGTTTAGAAGAGTAAAGTTTTATATTCTTTATGGTATATAGTGCAAAGTAAAAGTGAATAGTTGATATGTTTATGAAGCCCTTTTGGTGTTAGTAAACAAAAGGTACCCATTTTTTTGTGGGTGGAGCCAAAAGTATTCCCTGAAGCACATTAACTAATGCTAACCAACACGTTTTGTTTGATTTCATTTTAACCCTGAGGAAATGTCATATGTATACGAACATGATGTCTGGTCACACAAGTGTTAATAAAAAAAAAAGCTCATCTGTTAAATCTTTAGTATTTCAATCATGGTATGCAATGAAACTTAAAGTTAGAGCCATAACTCATATAATTGTAGCACCCAACAGTACAGTAAGATGACATTTTTGGTAGATGATACCTTAAAAGTTTCATGTTTTTCCCTTGAAAGAACATCATATCGTAATCATGACAGAGGCTCTGAAAGGGTCTATTAACAATGAAGCTTGTTTGTTAAGTTCACACAAGCTTCATTAAACATTCCATAAAAAAAATGCTCAAACAGTGCAAAAAAGTGGTCATACAAGTATGTGTTTTGCAGATAGAATAGAGCAGAATTTGCTTTGAAATTTAAGCATATATATGTTTTTCTTAAGGCTATTCAGTAAATAACGCATGTTGTCTCTTCACTCATACAAATTTTGACCAGAGTTTAATGTTGAATAGTACTGGTCTTCATTTTTCACTTTTCCTGAGAGACTTTGGGATGTGTTGTGGTTAAGCTTCCTCTGTTTGAGGAGCACTGGAGGACATATTGACCAAAGAACAATCATCAGGGTTTGAAGGTGCTTTACATCTGGAACAGAAAAGCAAAATAATGTAATAATAACTAGACGCATGTAAATATGTTATCAAGCAATGCTGCAGGTGAATCTTTGCCCCATCAAGTACAAAAATGCATTTCCATAGGGCCAACTATTCAGATGATTATCTCTATCACTCATTATAGTACTTGTAAATGATGAGTTATTCTGACTAAAAGTCATGTGAACATGTTAGTCCAAATGAAATTGTACTGAATCAAACTTCTTAAAGACGGCCTAGCAAACCCAGATACTTTAAACTTGTATAACTCAATTGGACAAAAATGAGTTGCTCATAGTGATTCATAGTGATTCTAGACTCAGTGGACGTTTCCAAAGAATTCTCCTTAAAATTTAAGAGTATATCCTAGTAAAGATGAAAGTTCTTAATTAAGTAGTCAGAAGGTTTTTAGCTAGATGCTTTAAAGCTAAGTTAGGATTTCTCTGTAAGGATTCTTATAAGCTTTATGAATAAGGATTGCTTAGCTAGTCACAGTAACAGGATTTTTATCCTGGGGTGCCCAAACGTTGGCATGTCAATATATAAAAACATGACATGTTATAATTAGTTAAGCTTAAATATAACTTAAATACTTACTCTTTACATTTTCTGCTTTTCATCCACCACAAGAAAGCAACACCCACAACAACTGGGGGGGAAATGATAAAATGGAAAAATATATATTACTACGATTGTAGGTGAAAATTAAGTAAAAAAATTGCAAAAAGAAAACTTTACATTAATATTCAGTTAAATCTCATTTCCACAGCACTAAAATAGATCCCTACTGAGCAAGGCAGATGTGATGCTGAGTAAATCTTACTGTCCTATTGTTTTATTTTACCCCCTGTAAAATACTTCACTGTAAATCACTCAGTAAGCAACAGCACAGATTAGCTTACTGCCGAAACAAAACTGCTAACCCAAGTCATTTTTTTTAAATGACAAACATAGTAATAGTATAAAAACAAAAGACAGAAATATATATTTTTAATGGGGTTCCTTTCTCTTTCAGGAGAAAACTCAGTGGGCTGCCACATAATTGACTGTTTAGATAACTACATAAATAAAATGGACTTACTAAAGTGGACAGTGAGTGACCACACACACACATTCAGATAGATAGATAGATATCATACTTACTGAGTATGATTAGGACAGGCATAACAATTAGAGGGATCCTCCAACGCTGATGATCTGTATTTAGACATTAAACAGGAATTAGACTTTATTTTCATTAAATTAAATATTTTGTATTTATAATATAATGTGCATCATCAGTCAAAATTAAAAATTGTTTATAGTTCAATTTTCCTAGTGTAGTAAGCACATTAAATTTTTTTTGTCTGGACTGATTAAACCTCAATACTTTGTCAATGTAATTATAAGATGACTAAAAAAAGAAACAAATACCTAATATACACCTAATATAAAATGTACTAATGGAAAATAAGTTCATAACTTACTTGGAACAAATATTACTATATTTAGATAATAGGATACTGAGAGGAAGTTAAAAAAAGTTATGTTTAAATACATCTTTCACATTCTGTTAAAACCTCATAATCCCAGACACTGAATTATTTAATCACTGGGTTGGTGTTCCTAATAATTTGGTGCCAATTGTGTGACAGTCTGAACAAAATTGTATCAATGCATCGCTAGCCATTTTGAATGTCTATTACTAACAGGTGTAATAGGTATGAGTAGGTATAGGTAATAAATAAGTATAGCCAGTAATAGTGAATAGGTTTGAAAGTCATGAGGTATATTTAAGTCAAACTGGAACAATCGTCTTTAACAGAGGTGAGTTCTGTAAAATCACTTATTCATTTTTATCCATCTTTATATCATAAAATATCCGAAGGTCAGTGTAATCCAAATCATAGACAGACTCATATACAGCATTTTCATTTCATTCACTCCTGTCCCAGAAGATTCACAGCATGAGATGGGCTACACCCCGGACGGGGTGCCAATTCATCACAGACCACACAAGAGAGACTATACATACACACACTCACTCACTCCCTCTCTACAGGCAATTTGGGGACACCAGTTAGCCTAATCTGCATGGCTTTAGACTCGACGTACACAGATCCGAGGCCAGAATCAATCCATCAACCTGAAGGTGTAAGACCACAATGCAAACCACTACACCACCAAGCCTCCGCCTGTCTAAGACGCTGGCAAGAGAGGGAGAGTGAAAGAGAGCTGCAAGTGCCAGTCCAGCGTGCACGCTCAGTTTACATTATTAGTGCAAAGCACAAAAGAAACCACTTCAAAAGAAAGCACTCTCACCACTCCTATTTCATTGATCCCCTCTAAAGCCCTGCATCAGGGCTCTTATAATCAATAAAACATCTCATGGTGTGGCTCTTCATACCACACACATAAAGTAAAGGCCCTTTTATTGAAAAAACAAAACAAAAATATGAGGTGCCGTATAGGGCTTAAATTAAACTTCATGCACACTCATATGAAACACTAGCAAACACATATGAAACAGTCACACATCTATATATACAGGGTGAGCCATTTATATGGATACACCTTAATAAAATGGGAATGGTTGGTGATATTAATGTCCTGTTTGTGGCACATTAGTATATGTGAGGGGGCAAACTTTTCAAGATGGGTGGTGGCCATTTGGAAGTCGGCCATCTTGGATCCAACTTTTGTTGTTTCAATAGGAAGAGGGTCATGTGACACATCACACTTATTGGGAATTTCACAAGAAAAACAATGATGTGCTTGGTTTTAAAATAACTTTACTCTTTCATGAGTTATTTTATAAGTGGTCAGAAACTTGTAAATTATTCTTACCGATGCACACTGGGAGTAATGGGTTCCATCCACTTTCCCCACAGGTCAGATAATCAGACCCCTTTATTTTGTAGCCTTTATTACACCTGATTTGGATTGAGTCATTGTATTTGTAAGGTGGCAAGCTTCCATTGATAACCACATTTTTTATTGATGGTGAATCACAGGTGATCTCTGGATTAAAAAAAAAAAAACAAACAGAGGAAACTTTAGCAAGCTCTCATATGCACAGATGATCACACTGACATAAAAACATTTATTTTTGACCTTGTCCCAAATATTGACCTAAATTCTAGTGTAACTAGAACTAGAATCTCGACAACACTGGACAAGGGAAGAATACACATGAATCAAACACCAATCCTATGAACTCATACCACACACACACATATTTGGCAGCGTAGTTACACTGTAAACCCAAATAAGTTGGCAAAACTCAAAAGATTTGAGGTAATCAGTTATGATACCTTAATGGTAATGATGTTTCCAATTTGAGGTAAACAGAACTATAAATTTTTGAGTTTGTTGAATTTTTGCAAATCAAATAAAAATCAAATAAGTTGACTTCCACAGCAGACAATCCGGTCCGCACACAAGCTTGGCACAGGCCTTACACCAGATGCCCTTTCTGACCCTCCAATTTTATCTGGGCTTGGGGCAGACACTTTAACCAGTTGTTGAGAATCGAATCCATGCCTTTCACATGGCAGGCTAAACACCTTCCACTGAGCCACCAGTCCCCTATTGCCCTGATGACGTCAGACATAAAAACCACTAGGATGAAAGATTTTAAGTTGGTGAAACTTTAAGGTGACAGTTACTGTTACTTCAGTATTTACAGTTACTTACTGTAAAATATTGAATTTGTTCCACTAACTTGAAAAGTGCAATTTCTACAAACTCATACTGTAAATACCAAAAAGTTCTAAATACTCATTAAAGTTTATTAGTTTGAACTAGCTGTAATTATTTAAGTTAACAGTATTCAATATGTTAATTACTTTGAGCATTAGGGTTTACAGTGTAAAATAGGGCAATCTCAGGTCTAAACTTTTTCCCTTTTTCAGTGATCTGCCTTCAACAAAAATAAGTTAAATAAATACATTTTACTGGTAGCAAAAAGCCACATCAAAGAATCTCCTACAGACGCTGCAGCAGTTCATAGTTTGTGCTAGTATAAGTTTTTCCATACATTTATCACCTGAACTTGTCACGAGGCGACACGGAGCAAGATGGATCCAAACACAGAAGAGAAACAGCAGGCTTGGAAGGGGGCGTGGTCGAGGAATGAAAGCAAGGGTCGGAAACCAAAAAGTCAGTCGGAGAAACGTCAGAGCCAAAACGGAAAGCGAGAGTCGAAATCAAAAAGACGAGAGGAGTTTCAGTAACCGTAAGATCAAGTAGCGAGGCGATATATCCGAAAATGTGAACGAGAAGCCGAAAAACCAGAAGAGGAAGCGCGAGGGCAAAACCAGGAGATCAAAGAGCGGGGCAAACAAATCCAAGATGAAAGGCAGAAAGCAAAAACGAGAAACAAAGCGAACTTGGCAACGTGAAGACAAACAAAGAAAACGCGAGAAAACTGAGGTAAGAACGCACAATAATCCAACGATTTAAGCAGTGTTCAGCGCGTGCTTAAATGCTGGGAAAATCAGCCGGTGATTCGAGACAGGTGTGCAAACGAGGCGGAAGTGGGGGCATAGGAAGGACACAGACAGGGTAGTGTAAACATGAGCATATGGAAGAAAAGTGACAGAAAAGAAACGGAGCAGATAGAGCGTAAATCATGACACAACTGCAGTATTTTAAACATTCAGCTTGATCCATGAATGAGAAAATGTAATGGTGTCGCATGTACACCTTGAGGGGATCTGAGACCAGTTGTCAGAATGCACCCTTCCATTAATATTTACATAATATTTTTTATTAGCATATGGTAAATGACACACACACACAGGATATAACTGTCACGGCACGCCAGGTCATGCCCACATCTCAAGTAAGGTCATGAACACCTGCACACTCCTGCTCCATGTTCCACCCTACTCCTTGCTTTTCACTGCCTCATTCATCTCTCCAAACACACCTGTTCTAAATCCCAGATCATCACAGCTCTCTATTTAACACTCCTCCAGACAACAGCTCTCTGCCAGATTATTGTGTGCTATCCATGCCCAGTATTCCAGCGTTTAGTTCTGCCTTGTTCTCGACCACGTTTTGTTTCCACAACCACGACTCTGCCTCACGTTACGGATTTCCTGACTTCCCGGATTTACTGTTGCCAACATTGTTTTTCGACCACGAGTTTTGATAACGGACTTTCCTCGACTCACGACTACTGACCTCGGCCAGTTCTTCATCTACGAGCTACTTCTCGCGAACTCCGCGCTTCCGAATTTCTGCCGCAGAGACCATTCAGAGAAACAGCAAGCGCTCACTCACCACTTCCGCATTCCCGACGCGGACTCCATTCAGACAAACAACAAGCGCTCACCACTTCCGCATTCCCGACGCGGACTCCATTCAGAGAAACAGCGAGCGCTCCTCACGACACTTCCGCATTCACGGATCCCATTGATTAAAAGCGTTGCACTCACTCTCTACAAACGCTCGTTCTGCACTTGGATCCTCCACCGCCACGCCCCCCGTGACAGTATAATCTGGCCATTAATGGATCCAGCAGAGGCAGCACAACTAAGTGGGGCACTAGAGAAACAGGGGGCGCTCCTGGGTACTCACCAGCAGGATATACAGCAGATAACTAACACTCTTCATAAGGTAACAGAGGCTTTAACTGCTCTCACCTTACAAATAAAGTCTGATGTTGCACAACCACCTCCCGCTCCCATTCCCCAGGCTCCTCCTCCTTTGTATTCTGTCAGTCATGAACCACGCCTCCCAGCACCACCTACTTATGATGGAAACCCGTCCACTTGCCGCTCATTTTTGTCTCAGTGCTCCCTTGTGCTTGAGCTACAGGCCTCCTCCTTCCCCACTGAAGGTTGCCTACATAATCACTCTCCTCTCTGGAAAAGCGAGAGAATGGGGAACAGCCTTATGAGATGCCCAGGTACCCTGCTGCTACACATACAAGGCATTCACAGACGAAATGAGAAAGGTTTTCGATCGTTCATTCATTGGACGTCAGACGGCAGCTCACATACTGGAACTATGCCAGGGATCTCGATCTGTGTCTGACTATGCCATTGATTTCCGCACTCTAGCTCCCTCTTGTGGTTGGGATGATCAGGCACTTTTTGATACCTTCCTCCACGGACTAGCTGATCCAGTTAAGGATGAGTTAGCAGCCCGAGAGCTCCCCTCAAACCTTCAGGGACTCATTGACCTGGCAACAAATATTGATGCCCGCAAACGAACGTGGCAAAAGGAGCATTGTCAGGTCCTCCATGTACCCATTTCTAACCCAGCCCCACCTGAGCTCCCCTCAGAACCTATGCAGGTCGACCGCACGCACATCTCGCCCAAGGAACGCCAATGCAGGAAGGACGACGGTGCTTGCTTCTACTGTGGTCAGGTCGGGCATGTCGTACGAACTTGTCATTTAAAAGGTCAGGCCCCCCCGGTAGTTCTGGGGGTACAGGGGGGCCCTAGACACTATACATTCCCTGACCTCCGTTCCCGCTTTCCTGTGACCCTGATATATGACAATCGGCCCCACGTCATGCACACCCTAGTAGACTCTGGAGCAGACCAAAATTTTATCTTCTCGGTTGTGGTTTCTCAATTCCACACACACCACTTAACCAACCATTTAGCATACAGGCTCTGGATGGCAGCAAGCTCTCTTTAATCACCCACCACACTGCTCCAGTCACACTGCAATTTTCTGGTAATCATGTTGAGACCACCACGTTCCTCATCATTAAGAGTGCTCATGCACCAATAGTTCTGGGTCTCCCATGGTTAAGACTACATAACCCTCACATCGACTGGGCAAAAAGAAGCATCCTGGATTGGAGGCCTACTTGCCACTCCTCATGCCTCCGTTCTGCCGCCACCAGAAGAGTCTTACCCACCTCTCTGGAGGAGATCCCCAACCTTTCTAAGGTCCCTGCCGAGTACCATGACCTTCGCCAGGTGTTCAGCAAGTCACATGCCATCTCATTACCTCCTCACCGTCCATACGACTGTGCCATCGACCTTCTCCCAGGCACCACCCCACCTAAAGGGCGACTCTACTCTCTCTCTCGTCCCGAGAGAGAAGCCATGGAACAATACATCTCTGAGTCACTTTTAGCTGGAATCATCCGTCCTTCCTCATCCCCTGCAGGGGCGGGCTTTTTCTTTGTGGAAAAAAAGGACAAGTCCCTCAGACCCTGCATCGATTATAGAGGCCTTAATGAAATCACAGTCAAGAACCGCTACCCGCTTCCCCTCATGTCCACCGCATTTGAGTTACTCCAGGATGCCCGCCTATTCTCCAAGGTAGACCTAAGAAACGCTTACCACCTGGTCAGGATACGAGAAGGTGATGAATGGAAGACGGCATTTAACACCCCCACTGGTCATTATGAGTACCTGGTGGTTACATTTGGTTTAACCAATGCCCCGGCGGTCTTCCTGGCGCTTATTAATGATGTTCTTAGAAACTTTCTCAATGTCTTTGTGTTTGCATACCTTGACGACATCCTGATCTTCTCAAACTCATTAGAAGAACATAAGTATCACGTGCGTCAGGTCCTTCAACGTCTGCTGGAGAATAAACTCTATGTCAAGGCTGAAAAATGTGAGTTTCACCATGAATCCACCTCCTTTCTGGGGTATGCCATCTCACCATCAGGCATCCAGATGGATCCAGTCAAGGTAAGGGCCATCAGAGATTGGCCAACACCATCGTCGAGGCGGGAACTTCAGCGCTTTTTGGGCTTTGCCAACTTCTATCGACGTTTTATCTGTGCCTTTAGCATTGTGGCGGTCCCACTTACGTCTTTTATCCACCAAGGTCCCTTTTCGATGGAACCCTCTGGCGGAGGAGGCATTCAAGGGACTCAAGCAGCGCTTCACCACAGCACCCATCCTCACCTTCCCTGATACTTCTCTCCAATTCATTGTTGAAGTCGATGCATCTGAGACAGGAGTGGGAGCAGAGCTCTCCCAAAAATCACAGAAGGACAACAAGGTTCACCCATGCTCATACTTTTCTCGTCGGCTGACGCCCCCTGAACGGAACTATGACATCGGGGATCGCGAGTTGCGATGCAGACAGTGGTTGGAAGGAGCTGAACACCCGTTTCTTGTTTGGACTGATCACAAAAATCTAGAATATCTCAAGTCAGCCAAAAGACTCAACTCACGTCAAGCACGCTGGTCACTTTTCTTTTCACGGTTCAACTTCACGCTGTCATACCGCCCAGGATCCAAGAATACTAAACCTGATGCCCTCTCCCGACAGTTCCCCGCCCCTCAGGATGCACCCACTAGGGAAACCTTCCTCCCGAGGGACTCCTCAGGGCCCTCCCCATCCCCCATCGACCCTGGTCTCACATCTCACTTGACTTCGTAACTGAGTTGCTGCCATCTGACAATAATACCTGCATTCTGACAGTGGTCGACCGGTTCTCTAAATCTGCCCATTTTATTCCGTTACCCAAGCTTCCGTCTGCCAAGGAGACAGCTGAACTCCTCATCTCCCATGTCTTCAGACTTCACTGCCTTCTATCAGATATAGTCTCTGACAGGGGACCACAATTTTCGGCACAATTTTGGAAAGCATTTTGTGGCCTCATTGGCGCCACCCCCAGCCTTTCATCAGGATTTCATCCTCAAAGCAATGGCCAAACCGAGCGCATGAATCAGGAGCTAGAAAAATGCATGAACTCAAGGGACTCAGCTTCTTGGAGCCGTTTTCTCTCTTGGATTGAGTACGCCCATGACTCTCTCCCCACCTCGTCCACAGGCATGTCACCATTTCAGTGCTGTCTTGGCTATCAACCTCCACTGTTCCCCACCCAGGAGGCAGAATCTGCTGTCCCTTCCGCTCAAGCTTTCATCTGTCGCTGTAAGAGGACATGGCAACGGGCCCGCGCTCAACTACGACGCTCCGTGACCATCTTTCAGCGCAAAGCTAATATCCAGCGCTCAGCCGCTCCTACTTACCATGTCGGACAAAGAGTTATGCTCTCTACACGCAACCTACCACTTAAAAAAAACGTCCCAGAAACTTTAGCCTAAGTTCATCGGCCCATTTACTATTTCTCGAGTCATTAACCCATGCTCAGTCAGACTAGCCCTGCCATTATCCATGCGCCGAATTAATCCCACGTTCCACGTCTCCCATGTCCGCCGACTGGTCCCATGTCCCTTGTCTCCACCTCCACCCCCCCTCCTCCCCCTCGACTTATAGATGGCGGCGAAGCCTTCACCGTCCGGAGACTCCTCAAGTCCCGCCACCGTGGACGCGGCCTACAGTACCTGGTAGAGTGGGAGGGTTACGGACCTGAGGAGAGATGTTGGGTACCAGCCAGGTTCATCTTGGATCGATCTTTGATAACGGAGTTTCACAATCTCCACCCCGAGGCACCCTCGAGAACACCAGGTGGCGTTCATAGAGGGGGGGGGGGGGGGTACTGTCACGGCACGCCCAGATCATCACAGCTCTCTATTTAACACTCCTCCAGACAACAGCTTTCTGCCAGATTATTGTGTGCTATCCATGCCCAGTATTCCAGCGTTTCGTTCTGTCTTGACCTTTCGGATCTCGACCACGTTTTGTTTCCATGTCCACGACTCTGCCTCACGTTACGGATTTCCTGACTTCCTGGATTTACTGTTGCCAACATTTGGATTTGTTTTTCGACCACGAGTTTTGATTACGGACTTTCCTCGACTCACGACTACTGACCTCGGCCAGTTCTTCATCCACGAGCTACTTCTTGCGAACTCCGCGCTTCCGAATTTCTGCCGCAGAGACCATTCAGAGAAACAGCAAGCGCTCACTCACCACTTCCGCATTCCCGACGCGGATTCCATTCAGAGAAACAGCAAGCGCTCACTCACCACTTTCGCATTCCCGACGCGGACTCCATTCAGAGAAACAGCGAGCACTCTTCACGACACTTCCGCATTCACGGATCCCATTGATTAAAAGCGCTGCACTCACTCTCTATAAACGCTCGTTCTGCACTTGGATCCTCCACCGCCACACCCCCCGTGACAATAACTTATATTAGTTAACTAAACTTTAAACCTAACAAAACCTGACCTGTTGATTTTGTGTTACACTGAGCCTCTGAAAATAGATAAATTATAATATAATTATAAAATAAAATAAACCAATAAAATAGAATTATAATAGAAACAGACTAGAAGCATATTAACATTGAGCAATAAAACTTCTGACAACTAAAAAATTTATACTGTGTTTAATTTCAAACTATATAATGTAGCAACTCAGTGACATTTACCGTATGCTGATGAAAACACAAAAAGTGCGTGTTTGTATTTTTAATTATTATTTTAAATATTTTATGTAAGTTTAACTTCAAGTTCAGCTTTAAGTTATTCAGTTTAAGGGCTGTCTGTCTGTTTATCTATCTATCTGTCTATACCAGAGCTCAGAGGTGGAAAGAATACAAATTTTTTTTACTCAAGTAAAAGTACTGTTACTTCAGTGAAATTTTACTGAAGTACAAGTTACCATTATAAAAATCTACTCAAGTAAAAGTAAAAACTAGCTCATAAATTTACTCAGAGTAACTTTTTTTTTTTTAACAGCGGGGGTGGGATGAGGCATTCTAGCATAGTTAAAAAAAAAATGAGCAGATATAAATTTCAAACTAGTTGTTTTTAACTGAAAGAACACCTTTGCATAATAAAGCTGTTGTCTTTCTTGTGCTTGAAAATCAAAGTGGTCACTTAAATATGGCGTTACGTCACAGTCTAGTGTATGGAAATGGTGGTATAATTGAATAAGTTCCCTCTTCCCAAAATAAATGGCAGCCATGCCCCTACTACTGGTGAGTGCACAAGCGGACAGTGAAATTATCTACAAATATATACAAAGACCAATCAAACCAAAGGGGCAAAGCAATAATCAAAGTCAATGGGAGGCAAAAAGTGACAACCAAATACCAAAAAGCCAAAATCACAATCTCTTTCCTCTTTCCCGCGTTACTCTCCGCTTCATATATGGTCGCATTGGTTGATGACGTCACTCTCAGGACGGAAGCAACCGTGTGGAAGGTCAAGTAGATGCCGATGTGGGGACAGGCAGAAAACCTAGGCACGTGACCAGGACGCGATAGACACACGCGAGCGCAATGAAGCATTTATACAAAGTATACTATTTTTTGCATTTTCATTCATTTGTTTTACTCAGTAGCACATATGATCTAAAATATAGCGAATTACAATACTTCAAACAAAACATACTTAAGTAAAAGTAAAATCACAGTTTTTAAAAACTACTTTAAAAAGTAGAAGTACACAAAAAAAACTACTCAATTACAGTAACGCGAGTAAATGTAATTTGTTACTTTCCACCTCTGCCAGAGCTTTCTCTTACAGTTCCCACAGTGATGGAACAGCCTTCCAATTATTGTCTAAACACAGTCTTATTGTTTAAGGCCAGGCTGAAAATATATTTGCGTTACCTTTTGGAAATGCTTTTTCTCTAGGTTAATAAATAGTGTAGATGGCTTATGGGCATATAGTTTTCCGGTGAACTGTTTGTTTGGATGTAGTTTCCCTCCACCCTCAAGAGTTCACTCAGTTTTGTGGTTGGTTCCTTCTGTCTCCCACTTTTGCTTATGTTAACATACCTAGTCCTCTCAATATCCCTCCTTGTACTCTGCACAAAACATACTTTGGCTTCATCCATTAGGTCACAGTAAGCATATCCAAGTATGTGGTTCTCTCTCTCTCTCCTGCCCTCAATTTCTCTCTCACAATATGTCTGAGGTCACATGGAGCCCACTTAATGCTGCTCAGAATGGTTCCATGTGGTCTGCTTATTGACAAATTTGACTACTGAGGATTCCCTTAAAGACTAAGAGGTTTTAACTACAATTGCTCTGATATGTTTAGGACTGAAATTTCCACAAACATTTGGAATTTCTCAATGGCCATGCTATCAGGTACCGCCCAAATGACACAGTTGACTGGAAACAACCAGCTTATGCCATACTCTCATAGCATACTCATATGCTAGATTTTTTTTTTTTAGAAGAGTTTTATAATTCTCCCCTTGTTTGAATCGACAACTGTCTTGTTAGGACCATTTCTCCTCTCAGGTAGCCAAGTCCAACAGTTCATTAAGGTCTCTATGCCATCTCCCAGTTTTAATTGCTGTGGTTGATTACATGCTTTTTTTCCCCAACATGGAGTGATTCTCTATTTTTTCTCTCTACTCAAAGATATTGCACTTACTAAAATAATTACATTTATTTTTATTATGATTTTATATTTTTCATTTAGTTGAAGGTGAGGGATTGCCACCTTATTGTGGTCAGGAGGGTTTGCGTGCCTCAGTGGCCTTAAGAGCTATACCAGCAGGAGCTTAGTCTTCAAGTGGGACACCCAAGTTGGACAGGTCTGAAGGTAGAGGCCTGACAAAGTGCAATCTACTTCTCCAGGCTTTGGACGCAGCTAACAACACAATTCAGCACTATAAGCATAGGGAAAAAAACAGTGCTCGAAAATGATGTGTACACATGATGCCCCCTTCACATTTCTGACTGCCTCC
>JAAGKR010002750.1:55184-86946 GCA_011419295.1 Clarias macrocephalus
CTGCCCCCCCCCCCCCCCCCCCCCCCCATATGTGCCTGTCTAGAACCGGCCCTGTTCCAGGAGAATATTTATTTTAAAACATAAAATAATGAATAGTCTAACCACAAAGACAGAGACTTACCTAGACACTGAGAAACAGAAGTCTCAAATGTTCCATCATCTGTACATGATATTCTAGAAGCTCCATGAAGCCCAAAACCTGGATCACAAGAGTATGTGACTATTTCGCCATATTCATAGAACTCCTTCAGGGGTTTAAACTGTCCTTTGTTTATACCAGGAGGTTTTGAACATGTTATAACTGAAAAAAAAGATGGTTATAACATGTTATGCATCTGTTATGCAACATCTGCTTGTCTATTTTTCTTTTAAAATCATATTCTAAGGGTACTAGATCAGTCTTTTTATCAAGTAAAATAAAATTTTATCAAGTAAAATAAAGACATATCATCTGATTCAATGAATCTCTATTAACCAGTTACAACTAATGTTCATAGTGTTCATACTGTATTATTATGTATGTTATTTAGAAACATTTATTATTAGTACCAGTGCACAAAGGAGGACGTGGATCCCATCCATTTTCTGTACAGGTCAGGAAGCCAGACCCTTCCATTCTGTAACCTTTATTACACTGGTAGTGAACTGATTCATTAGAATTATAAGGTGGCAATTTTCCATGAATTCTTACTGCATTTGAAATTTGAGGTGTGTCACAAAACCTAACTGTACAAAAAAAACACATCTTCATTATTTTTTTGTATTTGTATAAATTAAATTAATAATTGACAACATAAATATGGAAAAAAATCTTCATTTTTTTATTTCATCTTTGTAACGCTTGAATTAACTGGAACTTACACAGACACTGAGGAGGAGGGGGCTGAAAAGTTCCATCACTAGAGCATGTTATTACTGAAGGTCCAATAAGATCACGACCTCTTTCACAAGAGTATGTGACCGCACGTCTATATTCATACAATTCCTCCTCTGGTTCAAATGTTCCATATTTTATATGGGGAGGAGCTTCACACTTCACCACTGAAAAACAAAATAATACTTTAGGTTATTTTTAAATTAGTCTAGACTAAGAAAATAGCACACATTTCTGTGGTTAAATTGAAAGAGAAATAATGTTAAAGAAAATAAAATGCAAGCTTATATCCTTATATAAGCTTATATTGGGCAATTATAAATTCTTATTATAAATGCTTGAAAAGTATCACTATTATTATCTCACAGGCTTATTATCCGTTTTTTTTTTCTTCTTCTTCTTACATACAAAACTTTGCTGCATAACTAGTCCCATACCTTTTTTTCCCTCAATTCATGCGGCTTATTCAGGAAGGTGGTGCTATGACTTTTCTACGGGGTGAGTGGTTAATTGCCCAGTGTTAAATCAAAAATCCCATAGACTTACTGTAACATTAAGACCAATTGAGGTGAACTCTTGTAGAATTTTGTAGAAAGATAAAATTTACCACATTTGAAGAGCAAACTGTGTCAAAACATACTTGATTTGAGGGGGGATGCGAGAGGGAGGCAAAAAATGGCAAAAATCATCACTTATGTAAAACCACCATTCCCTTTACCATCCCCTTTAGATTAATAATGTTCTGTATTATGTAATATTTTTCATGAAAATTAAATATAGTGGAACCACGGATTGCGAACAAAATTAGTTTCAGAAGGAGGCTTGTATATCAAAACACTTGTATATCAAAATTAATTTCCCCCATAACCCCATAAGTCCATAACCCCCAAAAATTTATATAAAAATGATTAAAACAAAATATACAGTAAAAATAAAACAAATTCATCTGTACAGTGGAACCTTAGATTACGAGCATAATTCGTTCCGGAAGCGGGCTCGTGTTCGAAATCACTCGGAAACCAAATCGAATTTTCCCATAAGAAATAATGAAAACTCAAAATATTCATTCCACAGCCCCAAAAAATAAATACATAAAAATAATTATGTGTGTGTGGAATTAGCCCCTTCCCTCGACTCGTTTTACACAGTAACACTCCTCCTCCCTCTCCCCACCTCGCTTTTTAAGTTTCACAACAAACACACACACACACAGCGGAAACACCGCTTTAACTGAAAAAAAAAAATAAATCTCTCTGAGACTGGCGTGAGCATACTAACGGAATCACTGCTGTAAAGTAAAAACAAAAACAAAACAAATGAACCAGCACCTTACCTCTGAAAAGAACCGCAACAGAGCAGAGTTTGTGTGTTTGTGAAGCCGGGGAGGGGTTGAAAAGGCGAGAGAGCGTCTGTGCGTGAGTCAGGCTGTGTGTGTGTCGGTGTCACATTACGTGCGCACATGCAAAAGAGACGCTAAGTAATCATACAAATTACAGTACTATTAAATGAATTTTTTCATTACTAATGTTTACCTAGATTTTTTTGTACTGTTATAATCCTCCCCGGGTGAAAGCCATAGTAAGGGTCTAATGATAGTTTTGACAATTGGATGTTTAAATGCATGTTTTGTTGGCTCCAAATTAATTTAATTAAGCTTACATTTTGTCAATAAAAATGTCCATAAAAATTTACATATTTTTATAAAACCTCATGAAAAATTGACATTTTATATATTTTTTAAATTATTTTTAATCACAAAAAAAAAAAAATGTTAAAATAAAATACCTGACCACACCATCGCCCTTACATTTTTTTTCACAATTCAACCATGACAATACCCCCCTCCTCTCCTCTCTCTCATCACCCTCACACCAGCAACAACTTTTTTCAAAGTTAAAGTGCTGGTATTTTTATTTTTTTTTACTTTACATTTTGTATTAATTATTTGTATATGAATATTTTTGTGGAATTAATTATCTGAGTTTCCATTATTTCTTAGGGTGAGATTCTTAGGATAACAAGCATGTTTAATTTATAACACTGGTCATCTTCAACTTAAATGTGAATAAACTGCTGAATAAAGTGCTGAATAAACCATTATCATAATATTTTTTGCACATATAAAATTTGAAAAGTAAAAAATATAAAAGTGACAAAATGACATTACCTTCACACTCAAGCTTTCCCCCATCCCAACCTTGTTCTCTGCATTTTCTTGTCTTAAATCTTGCCGCAAGCTGATAACTAGAAACAGACATTTATCTTGAAATATATTGTCCAAGTCATTCCAAATGTATGTACAATTTGACCAAGAAAATAAGCCAAGGAACAAAAAGTACTTTTTGTTTGCTTATTCACAAACTTTACAGTCCGTTTATTCACTATTTGTCATGCGCACTCCTAACGTGACCGGCACGAGGACCCAGAAGTAGTACGGGCGCAGTTCAGGAAGCATAAAAGGAGACAAGATGGCGCTTTACATTTGCTCAGTCATTGAGTTTTCCCATGCTATCGGCCACACTTCGCTCGTCTAAACGTGAGTACTCACTTTCTTGGGTTTTCGCTTCTGATTGGGTGTGTGTATTTAGAATGCGGGTTTATTTGTGTAAACTCTTGCTCTCGCTTTGGGAGAGTTCTAATAATAACCAGCGTGGTTTTCCTGCCGGTTCGCGCTACTTCCGCGTTTGGGTTTACCATCCATGCTACAGGGCTAACTGCTAGTCTTCTGGTCCATCTCCGGTTAGTTCGTGACAGAATGACTGAGCCATCAGCAGTAAACCCAGCGGAGTTTGCTCGCCTCTGCGATGTGGTTGATCAGCTTCGTGGTGAAGTCGCGTCTCTCTGCAAGGACCTCCAAGACGTCGCGGCCTTGGCGGAGCTATGACAGGAGAACGTGACCCTCTGTGGGATGGCCGCTCAGCCGGCTGTTGCCACGTTCATCGCGGCGGCTGCTGCACCGCCAACCCCCCCCCCCCCCCTTCTTCTGATGTTTTTCTAGCTCTACCAGATAAATGGGATGGCACGGATGGAAAGTGCAGTGTTTTTCTAACCACATTGGATCTCGTGTTTGAGTTTAATTCCACTAGATACTCCACAGACCGACTGCGCATTGCTCTTCTCATCTTGTTGCTATCCGGGCAGGCAGCTGAGTGGGCCACAGCGGTTCTTCGTTCAGATTCAGACGTCGCCTACTCATACACGGAATTCACCCGTCAACTTAAACTCACCTTTGAACATCCCGCTGCTGAGGTGGAGACCGACTCCAAGCTATATCATCTACGGTAGGGAGGATCGTCCGTGAGCCGCTACACAGCCGAGTTTCGTACCCTTAGCCATGCAAACCGACTGGGGAGACTCCGCCCTCCGGACGACTTACTACGAGGGACTGGCTTCGCGCATAAAGGACGAGCTCGCCGGATGAGAGCTCCCAGCAACCTTGGAGGGCTTAATTCAACTTGCCCTCCGGATCAACCAACGTCTGCTCACTCGCCCCAAGCCAGCTCCCCGTACCCTGCCGCCCATCACGACGTCACTACATCATCCCGCACCTCGAACCACCCCCTTCTTCTCCCACGCTCCAGTCTCGGACGCCCGCTCCTCATTTACTGCTGCACCTACCGGAACCGTCGGTTCTCCTCCTCCCGTCGTGGTTGACACAGGAGCCGGGGAACCCATGCAATTAGGGCGCACCTCCTTAACCGCTGCAGAATGGGAACACCGTTTAAGGGAGAGGCATAGCATCCGCCATCTGCCATCGTAGTGGATCCGCCATCTGTCCTTTGCGGCCGGGAAAGGTGCAGACCCGTTGAGAAATGAGAGTCGCTCACCGGGTTCCATCTTCCTCTCCACCACCCTGACTGATGATTCCCGTCTCACGGGAAAGTACATCTCCAATTTGCCCACAAACGGGTCGGAAGTACCGCATTCGTCGCCCCCTTGGCTGCAGGTAACTTCATTGACTCTTCATACGCCAAAAAACTGGGGGTAAAAATCGAGGCGTTATCCCAGCCCGTAACGACTACATCAGTCGACGGTCAGCACCATCACCTTTCAAACCCAGACCATCACCCTCATCATCATCCAGCATCAGGAACAGATTCAGTTTTACACCACCACCATCTCATCACCACCCATCATCCTTAGACACCCTTGGCTGCAACGTCATGACCCACTCATATCATGGACCCAAAACGGATTCTACAGTGGGGGCTGACCTGCACAGAACTCTGCCTACGGGCCGAGGCTGGGATGTGCTCTAGGGAGCCCGGGGCCCCTGATGTCAACACAGACAACATCATTTCAACATTTCAACAGTTTATTAATGACATCCTCAGAGACATGTTAGGCCGCTGGGTGTTCGTCTACCTCGACGACATCCTCATCCACTCCCGAACCGTCAATGAACATATCCAGCACATCAGAGCGGTCCTAAAGAGATTGCTCGCCCACCAGCTGTACTATAAGTTGGAGAAGTGCGCTTTTCATGACCGCTCCACCACGTTCCTGGGTTTTGTCATCTCATCCCAGGGTGTGGCCATGGACCTGCAGAAACTGGAAGTTGTGAGTCGTTGGCCCCTACCCAAGACTCTTAAACAACTCCAGCGATTTCTCGGGTTTGCCAACTTCTATCGCCGCTTTATCCGGGACTACAGTACCGTTGCAGCTCCATTAACCGCTCTGACTCGTCCATAATCTGACCCCTTCAACTTCACCTCAACCGCCATCTCCGCCTTCCACGAACTCTGTCGCCGCTTCACCACTGCTCTCATCCTCCTTCACCCGGATGCTGACAAACCCTTCGTTGTGGAGGTGGACGCTTCGGATGTGGGCGCTGGAGCCGTTGTCTTCCAGCGAGGTCCAGACCAAAAACTGCACCCCTGCAGTTTTTTCTCCAAGAAATCTGATCCCACTCAGCAGCGATACAGAGTAGGGGACCGCAAGCTGCTGGCCATAAAGTGAGCCTTGGAGGAATGGCGACACTGGCTCCAGGGCGCCAGAGAGCCGTTCATTGTCTAAACGACCATCAGAACCTCATCGCTATCCGCACGCTGAAGCAACTGAACCCCAGACAGGCACTGTTCTTTGAAAACTACAACTTCCGTCTGTCAAACCGCCCGGGCTCCAAGAACACCAAGGCTGACGCCCTCTCACGACAACACGAGGAAGACGTTTCCCGGACGGACCCTGTGCCTGTTCTTCCCCCTACCAAAATTCTCGCACCAATAAGTTGGGACTTAGAAACGAGGGTTTGCCAGGCGCAGACTGTGGGAACCGAACCGGCAGGTGTGCCGCCTGGTCGACTCAACGTACCCGACGCAATCAGGACTGACGTCATCCAGTGGGGACACTCCTCTACCCTTTCTGGACACCCTGGGAGGTGATGCACCCTGCTGTTTATTCAACGTGCCTTCTGGTGCCCCAACATGAGGAGGGACATTGACGAGTTCGTCCAGGCGTGCCCAGTGTGTGCCAGGTCCAAGGCCAACAACCAGCCATCACCAGGTGAACTTCAGCCACTTCCGATTCCTCGCCGGCCCAGGACACACATTGCCATCGATTTCTTCACGGGCCTGCCAGAAAAGACACCATCCTTACCATCGTCGACCGGTTCTCCAAAGCTGTGCACCTCTCCGGGCTCCCGTCAGCTAAAAGGACAGCCGAGCTGATATTAGAGCACGTAGTCCGCCTGCATGGGTTCCCAAAGGACATCGTCTCGGACAGGGGGCCCCAGTTCACGTCCCAGTTCTGGAAGGCCTTCTGCCGTCTGATCAATTCCACCTGCAGTCTGTCCTCTGGCTACCACCCACAGACTAACTACCTGAGATGCTTTATTGCTGATCGCCAGTGCTCCTGGGCCCGCTACCTCATTTGGGCTAAGCTGTCCCATAACCTCCACACGTCCTCCTCCACGAACCTAAGCCCGTTTGAGGTATGCTACGGTTTTCAGCCTCCGATGTTCGACCATAAAGAACCGGAGGTTGAAGTACCGTCGGCCCAACAGTTGGTTTGCCGGTGTCGATGGCTCTGGAAGCAAAGAAACCAACGCCATCCGATGCACCAACACCCGCTACACTCTTCAACATCGCCGTCGGAACCCAGTGGGACGATTGTACCACGTAGGTGACAAGGTATGGCTATCAACAAAAAACCTACACCTGCAAACAGAATCATGAAAACTATCACCAAGATTCATTGGACCCTACCGCGACACCCTTCGGATCAACCCTGTCACCTGGGTGCCTGCGGCGCTCCGGATAAGTTGGGACGGTATTCCACACGTCCCAACTCAAACCCTTCACTACTTCAGCCATGGTTCCATGCACCCACGCTCCTCCTCCCCGAATCATTGAGGGCGGTCCCGCCTACACCATACGCTGGATTCATCGGGTATCCTCCACCCCAGTCAGGTGCTGGTCCTGGACAGGGGGGTACTGTCATGCGCACTCCTAACGCGACCGGCATGAGGACCCGGAAGTAGTACAGGCGAGGTTCAGGAAGCATAACAGGAGACAAGATGGCGCTTTACACTTGCTCAGTCATTGAGTTTTCCCATGCTATCGCTGACGTTTTGCTCGTCTAAACGTGAGTACTCACTTTCTTAGGTTTTCGCTTCTGATTGGGTGTGTGTATTTAGAACGTGGGTTTATTTGTGTAAACTCTTGCTCTCGGAGAGTTCTAATAATAACCAGAGTGGTTATTCTGCCTGCTCGCGCTACTTCCGTGTTTGGGTTTACCATCCACGCTACAGGGATAACTCCTAGTCTTCTGGTCCATCTCTGGTTAGTTTGTGACACTATTGTGCAAATCCATATTGTGATAAATCCATTTTTAAAAAAGCTAAATGATTTTTACCCTTCAAAACACACTGCTGTAACAATGGCACCAAACAAAATTCCATCTGGCATCAGATAATTTCCATTGACAATCTCACCAGGATTTCCACAGGATTTCTCTGAAAAAAATGAAAACACAAAAGAAGATAAATTAGGAAGATTTGTGGTTAGGAAAAACTGTGATGGTTATTCCACCTATACTGCAATGATTTGCCAGTGACTATAATATTTAATTTCACTATAAACAACTCATCATGAGTTTGAATTGTTAACATTGTGGGAACATTAGTTTATTGAACCCTGAACTGTGTTATAGCTGTGACAGAGTAATTTCCGCACCTCTCTCTCTCTCTCTCTCTCACACACACACACACACACACACACACACACACACACACACACACACACACACACACGCACACACACAATTGTTTTGGGGTGATAGACACACCTTATTTTGTGTTTTTCATGTAATGGTCTCTGTGTACAGGTGTGCCTTATATTGGAGCCAATACCAAAAGACAAACCTTTTCATTGTGACATCAATTTCAACATTCTGTGGGTATAAAAAGTTGGTTTTGTCAGTAAGTCATTTCAAGTTCATAATTCAAACACATGACGTCACTTAATGGACGAGCAGCGCCACCTGGCCATGGCGCGCCTTTGGGTCGGTGGCAGGCAGTCAGATGTTGCTTGTGACCTTGGTGTGTCTCAAAGTGTCATCAGCAGACTTGCATCAAGACACAGAACTACTGGCAGAGTTCATGACAGACCCTGAAGTGGAGCCCCGTGAGTGACAGACCACAATGATGACCAGTACCTAAGGACCTATGCACTCAGACATTGTTATGCAACTGCCACACAGCTGCATGCCCGTTTACGAGATGTAAGGGGTACTAGGGTTTCCAGACAAACCATTCGCAACCGACTCCACCGCTTTGGCTTGAATGCCAGACGACCGTTGCAGGTGACTCCACTGACACTAAGACACCGCCGTGAACGTTTGCAATTTGCACAAGACCATGTGACATGGACAATGCAGCAGTGGTCTACCGTCATGTTCACTGATGATTGTCGGGTCTCCGTTGCTGGAGATGGCGAGGTGAGCGATACGCTGAGATCAACATGATCCCCAGTCACTGCACGTTCTTACCTCAGAGACATCATAGAACCCATCATCATCTGCCAATTCCGCCAGCACACCCCCAACTTTCTGTTCATGCATGTTAGTGCTCCACCACATCGTGGCAGAATTGTCACAGCTCGACTTCAGGAAGTTGGAGTGCCTCATATGGTATGGCCATCAATGTCCCCTGACTTGAACCCCATAGAGCACATCTGGGACCAGTAGTAGCAGAGACTGGATGATTGTACCCCACCCTCATGTGACCTGGCAGAACTGCGTGTTGCTCTTGTGGAAGAGTGGAACGCAATGCCTCAGAACAACATCATGAGGCTAGTGAGGAACATGAGACGTCGCTGTCAAGCTGTCATTGTGGCAAATGGTGGAAACACCCGCTACTGACATTGTCAATTTTTGTTATTTGGGGCGATCCTTGTTATTGTCTAAATTTTGGGGGTAATAAATATTAAACTAATGGAAATGGTGTTTCTTCTCATACATTATTAGTAATATCAAAGGGAACTTTTACTTGTTTCATTAAAATTCAGAGCAAATAGGAAAATCACTCAAGTAAATAACAATATCTCTAACTTATTGTGAGTAGTGCATATTATATAAAATTATATAAATGGTATTATTGTATTAATCCAAATTAAATTTGGGCAATATGGCAATATAATATTCATATTTTCAAAAATTGTCAAAATATGCTTTTCTGAGATATCGTTTTTTTGTCAGGATATCTGACAGTAAACCTGTGCCAAGTTTGTTCTGTGGCGAGCCCTTGATGGGAGCAGCCCTAAGAAGAAGAACTACAACATACTGTATCATGTACTGTATATGGCAGAAATATTAATGAGAATCATGATTGTCATTCCGCCCACCAATAATTCAAATTAATAACAATTTCAATCTAAATTTAAAAAGATGTTTGTAAACCAATTACTTTTGCACTGAAGTTCAAGGTCGGTCCACTGGGTTCCGTTACAGGTGATTTTCTTCGAACCAGATATTGTCGTATAACCAGGAGCACAATGGAATCTAACAGTGGAGCCATCAGGAAATGTTTGATCATTTGATTCATTACTTAAAATACGGTTGTCCCCAACTAAAGGTCTCTTGCATTGTGCTGTATAGATCAAAAGAAATCAAAACATATTAGTGATTAGAGAATATATTATTATATAAAATGTAAATGCCATTTGTACTGTATTTCCTGCGTTTTTTTTATCCTTAAAAAGTACAAGATATTAACCTCCAATCTTTAATAGAATTAAAAGAATCATTTAGACATTTTATCGTACATGTAGTTTTTAAACTTCATGTACAAGTTGCAGAATCCGTTATAGCTGATAATGTATAAATCAGACCTCACCTCGGACATTTACTGCAATCATGAGAAGCGCGGAGAAGATGACCACGCAGTGCAACATTTTCAGCTGTAAATATAAGACACAAACTGGGCTCTAGGTGTTGTTCAGTCCTAGATCACTGCTGTCCAAGAAAGTTAAAATATATATGCTCAAATATATATACATTTATTTTTGAAACAACATGATGTTCATTAGTATTTAAATAGCAACATAATTTATGATATTCTGTTTCTGTACACCACCACACTCTTTAAAAACAGTCCAGAATGTATGGGGTTTGTATTGTGATGGAGGCACGCCTGTTTGGATGCTTTAGATCATAAGTCTTTACTTTCCTTCTTCAAATTTTCTCTTCCCATCACTCTGGTACAAGTTCATCTTGGCAGAATTAAGCAGGATTTTTTGAAAACTCTAAGCTGGCCTTTCTGTTTTTGAGTCTTTCCAGTGGTTTGTCTCTTGAGGTAAAACATCTGTATTTACGTTCATGAAGGCGTAAATACTAATAATACACATACCTCCTCCTGAGTGTTCTTGATTTGGCTAGATGTTATGAAGCAGTTCACCAGGGAAAGACTTTTTCACTTTAGTCATCCTCTGTGGCCTTTTGGTGTTTGCCTGTCATGTTCACAAATGTACAATCTTTCTCTTCTTTCCTTCTTTTCCACTCATAATGGTTTTCCTGATGACATGTCCACCTCCTCCAGAGTGTGTTTGAAAAGGCTCAATGTTTTGTTCAATGTTTTAACATGGAAAGAATAATCCACTTTACTCATCTTCTGTTGCCATCCGGGCCTTTTGCAATTGCTGAGCTTGCAGTACATTGTGCAAAGTTGGTGATTTGACCTCCCAAACTTTAAAATATCTTATGAACAGCTATCAAAGGCAATTTCAACACTCCAGACCTTTGTCATTTCAAGCCTGTGAAAATGTGTGTTAGATAACAACTGTTAAAAAGTCTATAAATATTTTGGCTCCCTTTGTATATTGTCACAGGTCTGACACATGGAAGGAATACACAGGTACCAGATGTCACAAACACATAAATCCTTTTATTAATCACACTTTTGCAAAAAAAGCCATTTTGTTTATACAGTGGAACCTCGGATTGCGAGTAACGTGGTTTAGGAGTGTTCCGCAAACCGAGCAAAGATTTGTAATAAATTTTAAATCGGAAACCGAGCAAGTATTAGTTTATGAGCGCAGAGTATCATGTATCATGCATGAGACTCTTATTTTGACACAGAGCATTACTCTATCCCGGCGGAATTGTGTGTAATCTTCTCCCCTGCTAGGTCTCCCTCTCTGCTTCAGCGTCTCCTATGTGTGTGCATGCGCGTAATTTGATACCGACACACACACACACGCGCACACACACACACACCCTGACACACACACAGACGATCTCTCTCGCCTTTTCACCCCCTCTCCGGCTTCACAAACACACAGAAACTCTGCTCTGATACGATTATTTTCAAAGGTAAGGTGCTTGTTCATTTGTTTTTTTGTTTTTTTTTACTTTACAGCAGTGATTCCCTTAGTATGCTCACGCCAGGTCAGAGAGATTTTTTTTTCCCTGTTAAAACGGTGTTTCCATTGTGTGTGTGTGTGTGTGTGTGTGTGTGTGTGTTTGTTGTGAAAGTTAAAAAGTGATTTCTTTAGTATGCGCTCACGCCAGTCTCAGAGAGATTTCTTTTTTTCCAATTAAAACGGTGTTTCCGCTGTGTGTGTGTGTGTGTGTGTGTGTGTGTGTGTGTGTTTGTTGTGAAACTTAAAAAGCGAGATGGGGAGAGGGAGGAGGAGTTTTACTGTTTAAAACAAACAGTAAAACTCCTCACACACACACACACACACACGGCGCCTGCGCGCACCAACGGAAACACTTATCTGTCGGGATTTATTTGTACTTTTTAGATTGTATTAATTATTTTCATGTATTTATTCTTTGGGGCTGTGGAACGAATAATTTAAGTTTTCATTATTTCTTATGGGAAAATGATGATTTGTTTTATGAGTGTTTTGGAACATGAGCCCACTTCCGGAACGAATTATGCTCGTAATCCAAGGTTCCACTGTACAAGTAGAGGAACAAGTATAGAAACGTTCACATCATCACACATCAGAACAAAAGGAAAAACAATATTCGTATCCACTACAGAGAACAGAAATGTCTAGAAAATCTTCCATTTAAGAGAATGTCAGCACTTAAAAATCATCTCAAGTTCTTGTAACACTGTAATAAGTGTACATAAGACTACTGATTAGAGCTGTGAATCAGACAGACTTTCTGTTCAATTCAATTTTATGTTTTGGCATTGCAAGTTTCAAAATGATTCGATAGCACTAACACTGAATATTTCTGATTTCTCAAGAAGCTATATTTTTTACAGGTTTTAAAGTTTTCTATCCATAGTATCTATTTAACATTTAAATGTTTTGATTGTTTAAATGACGAACAAAGTAAAGCTCTTTTTTTCATTACAATATTCTGCTCCACACTTACTGGACTTAGGTGTCGGTATTGCACTATGAAGAAGCAATACTCATGTAAATGCAAGTATCTGCAGAAGATAAGTGGTATGTATTTTCTACAAAAGCTGTGAAATATTTTGTTAACTTTACAACATCTAAAATTTTAAAGTTTTCAAAAAAATTGTTTAAAGTGTGAATCGATTCCAAATTGAAAACTGCCCCACCGATTCAATTAATTGAATCAACCAGCAAAAGCAATTGCACAGGTCCAATAATAATAGTGATTTTATGTGTTTTGAGTGTTGTTAAAGAATATTTAAATATTACATAAACACTGACCAGCATGGTGGTTCAGTGGTTAGCACTGTTGCCTCACATCTTCAGGATTTGCAGACACCATGTTTGGTGGGTTGTTGGGTGTGCGTGTGTGTGATTGTACCCTGGATGGGATGCCAAACCATTGCAGGGCACAATCATGTGGCCCTAGTTCAGATACATATATTGTATATGTGGACATTTATCTTGAACGAGAATGGAGAATATTTGCCTCTGCTCACGCGGAGAGTGCTCGCTGATGTCAATCAACACTGGCAACACAGGGATTAATTTTTTTTCTTCTTCTGATTTTTCACCCCTAATTTAGTAATATCTAATTCCCACCCGTCACTGGAGCGTTCCCCTATAAAGGCTACTAGTACCAGTGAGGGAGGGCCGAAGACTCTCCGAAGCATGTGGCGTCTGCCAGCCACATCTTTTCGAACTGCTTACACACACACGTTGGGGGTGGTGTAACACAATCAGAGGACAGCACTATCTGTTCCTTCTGCTTGCGTGAGCTCACAGATGCCCGTGAGAGCACAAAGGTACTGTGAGGGTTCACCACTAGATGCCACTGTTTTTGAGTTGGTTTTTTTTGTAGTTTTGGTTTGTAGACTCAGTTTCCCAGAAGGCACCTCGGTCAGGTGATGAGAGTGCTCACCTGTACCGAGGTAGCTCATTAGACACTCTATAAATAGCTGTTTGTTCTGGGAAACTGGGTCGAGCATTATTATTGCCATTTGGGCTTTCCTTTCTTTATCCTTTGGTTTGGTTATGTTCTGTTTTAGTTAAGTTGGCATATGTTTTTCTGTGTTCACTGTGTTAGTTTGTTTCTTAGTCTGTTTGGTTTCCCCTGTGTAAGTACCACTGTTGAATGTTTAGTTCTTAGTCTGTTTTACTACTAACATGGTGATAATAACCTGCCTAGTTCTTAGTCTGTTTAGTCTCCTAGTTTGTCTAGTCTCCACGTCTGCTTAGATCTTAGTCTGTTTAGTTACTAACCTGCTTAGTTATTAGTCTGTCCCCTACCTAGTCTGCTGTGTACCCAGTCTGTTCATCCCTTAGACCTTTGGCTACTAGTCTGTGAGCAACTAGTCTGATTAGCTATCATCTAGCTTAGCAGCTAGTGTGCGTAACAGCTAGTAGGCTAGGTCTCTGTTATGTATAGTGTTAGTCCTCCTGTCTGTGTTGTATATTAGTCTAAGTTATAATTTGGTTTATGTTTTGTGTTTATCATGCTCCAGCTAGAAAGCCAACTTCCTTTGTTTTGGTTTGTTTAAATAAAAAGGACTTTTATGTTTCACACCACCCTCTGCGTTTATGCCTGCCCTTCTTCAGCCCACCGCATCAACAGAATACCACCTTAACCATGACAGGTACCTCTCATCCCTCCCCTCTGAGAGAGCCTAGCCAATCAGCTCTCTCTAGACCGCTGGAAAGTTGAGGACAGTGAAGAAAGTAGTGGAGAAAATATTGGAAGGAAAGGGATATTGGTTATTTAGTAGATATTTGAGGCCAAAAGTTTGTCCAAAGGAAGGGAACCTACAGTAATGGAGCACTGTTTGAGATTTTTATTTGATTCCATATGAAAATAAATAAGAGTGCTATTTTCAATTGAGATAATGGTGTTTTGATTAAGATTGTATAAGCATTGTTGTCATGATAGGCAAATCCAATCTGACCAAAAAAAATGGCAAAATCTTGCAGTTATGAAAAGTATTCAAATATGAATAAGTATAAAGTGATTTGTTGCCATTATATTTGATGAAACAAACAAACTTCAGGAATTCTAAATGCTTATTAAAGTAAGAAAGTAGAATTAAGTTTTAATTAGGCAAGATTTTGTTCTTAACATTAAACATTTGAATGCTTTTTTTATTTTATTTACTTTTTCAGCTTCACCCATAGACCTATTCTTTACACATGAGACGGTTTGATTTGATTTCAGTAGCCTTGTTTAAAAAACACAAGTTAAAGCCACAAAAAAAAAAAATAAAAAAAAAATACATATCCATCATGTCAAATATTAAGACAAAGCATCCATGAGCTCAACACAACCATAACAACACATGGGTTGGCAACCCCTCCAGTGTGTCCTCTATTTTGTGCCCTGAGCTCTGTTATTGTTTGTAATAACCTTTTGGTCACTAACAAACTGGTAACTGCCAATGCAATCAAGATTTCATGTTCTTTTTTTTTTCATGTTATTGTCTATCACTGTAAAATAAGCATTCTGTAGTGTAGTTATTTTTAAAATATGCTAGCTTTCTGGAATCAAATTAATACTATTGATTCAGCATATACTGTATAGTACCCCCCTGTCAACTGTATATATATGGCCATTGTTAATATTAATAATAATAATAATCAAATACATACACTTCAGAAAAAAACAAACATTTTGTTTCTTTACTGTCAAACATTAAATCAGAGTAAACTTTTTCTGTTTTAGATCAATAAATATTAACTTTTTTTTTTACCATTGTTAAATGTCAGAATTGAGTAATTTTTTTTATTACTTTAATCAGTCAAAAAATTTACATACACTTCCTTAGTATTTGGTAGAATTGCCCTGAAATCATTTCAGGTATCCTTCCACAAGCCGTCTACAATAGTTTGCTGGAATTTTGGCTCACTCCTCTTGACAGAACTGGTGTAACCTGGTCAGGTTTTTAGGCCTTCTTGCTCGCACTCCCTTTTCAGTGCAGTCCACAAATTTTCTATGGGGTAGAGATCAGGGCTTTGTGATGGCCACTCCAATACCATGACTTTGTTGTCCTTAAGCCAGTTTGTAACTTATCTGGAGGTATGCTTGGAGTCATTGTCCATTTGGAAGACCCATTTGTGCCCAAGCTTTGACTTCCTGGCTGCTGTCTTCAGATTTGCTTCAATATATCCACATAATTTTATTTTCTCATGATGCAATCTATGTTGTGAAGTGCACCAGACACTTCTGCAGAAAAGCAGCCCTACAACATTATACCACCACCCCCATACTCCACAGTTAGGATGGTGTTCTGAGGCTTCAAAGCTTCGCCCTTTTTCCTCCAAATACTGTATACCGCTTATCATTATGGTTGAACAGTTCTTGTTTTTGTTTTTGTCCCCATGTGCAGTTGCAAACTTTAGTCTGGCTTTTGGTCTTTTGCTGTTGTCCTGTGTTCCTCTCTGGGATTCCTTCCTGAGCAGTATTCCCATGTTTTTTTTATATTTGCTTATTATTGTCTGAACAGATGAACGTGCGACCTTCAGGCATCTGAAAATTGCACCTAAGAATGAACCACTCTTGCAGAGGTCCACCATTCCTTTCTTTATGTCTTGGTTGGTTTCTCTTGATTTTCTCATGATGTCAAAGAAAGAAGCTCTGTGTTTAAGGTGTGCATTAGCATGCATCTACAGGTGTGCCACCAATTAACTAAATGGATTCAATTAACTTATCTGAAGCTTCTAAAGCTCAAAATGGAATGGAGTTTTCTTTTAGCTTAAAGACATAATAAACTTAGTGTATGTACTTCTGACTTTGAAGAAAATGATAAAAAAAAATCTCTGTTAATATTTGTTGATCTAAAACGGAAAAAGTTTACTCTGATTTAATGTTTGACAGTAAAGAAAAAAAGTTTTTGTATTTTTTTCTGAAGTATATGTAAATATGTAGTTTCAACTGTAGGCTTTAGAATATGTTTTAGTACATTTATTTTTCATTTATTTTTTATTTTATTTTTTATTTTACATATCATTAAATGCCTGTATTCTCATAGCATATTCTGAATTTAAGATAAGATAAGATATCCCCTTATTCGTCTCACAGCAGGGAAATTTCTTTGTTACAGCAGCGAGGAGGGGAAAAAATGTGCAAATAAAAAATAGGGACAGTACAGTGTATAAATACAAGAGAAAAAGGAGAGACAAAACAATTTCACTTTCAAACAAACAAATTGCACTCGTTTCAACAAATTGCACAGGGGTAATATTGCACAGTTTAAAAAGTCATCATTGTCAAATGTTGAACAGTTTAAAATGTTATTGCACAGTTCTGTTGATTGCACTAAGATAATGTTGCAGTTTCAAATGGTGATATTCCACAGTTGCTATTGCACCCAAATCTAAGATATTATAGCTGTGTTGCAAGATACTATTGTAATGTCATATTAAAGATATTGTAATTATTGTAAAGATTCAGATATTGTAACATTAAATAGCGGTGTACAACAGAGTAGAATATGGAGACTGGTCCACTGGGAGCAGCTGTGATTGTACAGTCTAATAGCCACAGGAAGAAAAGACCTTAGATATCGCTCCTTCAGACACTTGGGGTGTAACAGTCTGTCGCTGAAGTTGCTGCTCAGAGATGTAACTGTTTTGTACAGGAGGTGAGACTTATTCTCCAGCAATGATGATAGCTTAGCTACCATCCTCCTTTCTCCCACCTCCTGTACAGTGTCCAGGATTTTTGTGTGTTTTTGTGTGTTCTGTTACATCACTCACTAACTCATTCATTGTCTATACCACTTTATCTTGTATACAGGGCCATGGGAAGCCTGGAGCCTATTCCAGGAGAATTAGAGCATGAGGCAGGGTACACCCTGGGTGGGTGCCAATCCATTGCAGGGCACACACATACATAAACATACAGATGTGTGACGAACGGTTTTCTAGTTTTGTCGCCGCACCTCACGGCGACAGTATGCAGTTGCAGGCTTTTACCACTGAGTGGCGCTATATAACTATAGACCGACGCGTCAGACCTTAGTTCATTCTCTCAAGGATTAATGAGCCGCAGCTCCTTTGAAGCTGCAAGTAGTAGCGGATAAAATCAAGTGCAACATTGTACTAACGAATTCATAATCACAGTACTAAAACTGTGTAACTGATTACCTCAAATATTTTGAGTTTTGCCAACTTAATCGGGTTTACAGTGTAGGGTTTTGGGTCATCTTAAATTTTGTGTTCTTTAAATTTGTAGTAGATAATACCGAAAGAAATGAAACTAAATGATTATAAAATTAAAACATTGTCAGGACATGCTACTGCATAAGAAGATGTCGTTGTCGTTTTTGCGGTATTATGAGAATTAAATGCAGTACGCTGTTATGATAATCATAATTTTCTTTTCTTTAAAACCTTATAAAATACAATCACAGTACTAAAATTATAGTAATACATATAGCCATTTCTTATTTGCATCAAATTTAAGCAAAGTAAATGTATACTTGTGTCACGGCGTGCGCGCAAATCAATATCGCTCCTCACTCATTCCGAAGCTCACTAGGTAGGTGGCCTAGGCGCACACTGCATGTATGCGAAGAAGCAGAGTTACCTAACTAGGCACAACTGGTGAGCTATTGGCGCTAATGATCCCGAGCTTCTCTCCGCGCTATGAAACACAGCAGGGAGTGTATCTCGGAGTCTGCTGGGGAAACTGGACTTTAAAAAGCAGCGCGAGAGTGGCACGCGAGCGGGGTGATGTGACGCGCCCCAGAGACTTTAACAAGGGGAATGCCGCCGTTTGATCTCCGCGAGAGGACAACATATGAACAAGCCTTTATAAAGCCCCATTTACACTGCAGGTCTCGATGCCCAATTCTGATTTGTTGCCTATATCTGATTTTTCTGACTGACTGTTTACATGTTCTTTCAACTATGACCCATGTCCGATTCAAGTGTTTATACTTGCCATACCGTCTGAAACATCGCGCATACTTAAAGGGAGGTTCTTGCACTACACACTAGCCAAGATGGACGAAGGTGAAATATGCTTGATGCTAGCTCTGCGATATATGCAAAGTTTGCGAAACGGAGAAGGAGGAAAAGGGCCATCATTGCAGCCTGCGCATATGCTTCATTTATTGTGTCCTCAACCATTCAGTGGAATGTCTGGGTGACGCGTCGGGGTCGCTCTCTGGTGGCTTGCAACAGGTGCGGGCTACCGCACACGGGCGCATCTGTTTGGGATGAGCAGCGCCTCGGTGTGCCAGATTACGTCATTAAACCGCGAAGAAGTCGCAGTTTTAATGACGTACAGAACGCAATGCCTCAGAAAATCCGATCTGTCTGTTTACACAACAATCACATTAGCACATATCTGATTTATATCTGATTTATTTCCACATATGAAGGAGGCCTGAAACCGCTCTCGAAATATCGGAATTCATGCGTTTTTTTTACCTGTTTACATGGACATAGAAAATATCCGGTGTGTTTCACATATGAGCAAAAAATCGGAATTGGGTCACATTTAACTGACAGTGTAAACGTAGCTTAAGACTCCACTTTTATTTAAGTGCACTCACAATGACGAAAAACCCTTATTATTTGTAAAATCATGAAAGTAAATAGGGTGCGCTAACTTGAACGCGTCAGAAAATTAACCGAAACTCCGTGTATACTCGCCTCACAAACGTGAAAAATATATACTTCTAAAAAGCGAAATGTCTGCTTTTATGTAAATAATAAATTTGTAAATTTATGTATGTAGTGGTCTGCTTTCTGTGTGTTTTGGTGTGTGTGTATGGAGGGGGCGTCGCCTAAGAGGTGTCAATAGGTCTTACATATTCATGAAAAGTCGTGGATTATTCAGTGAAACAGAGGCTCTGCTGACAAAAGTTAGGCACATCAGCCAGTCAGTGTGGAAGAGATGGAAAGTTGCCTCATCATAACATGCCTTGTACTGTTTTTAATCACTCTATACACAACAAATGAAAATACAAATGGTCTATTTTGTTTATTTTCATTTTGTATTAAATTTTCATATTTTATTTTTAAAAAATACCAAAGAAAATAGTGTATAGAGTGATTAAAACAATACAATTCATGTTATTATAAGGAAAATCTCAATGTCTTCCATTCCAGGAATTAAAAACGGTAACAATGTCAATTTTAGAATCTGGAATCCAGAAGACGAAATTTAAAAAGGGGCCTGAAGCACTGCAGGTCTTCAGAAGAGCCTCAGATCTTAAAGTGGGGAGGGATGCGTTTTAGTTTCTCTGAATGTACAGGAGAGAACAGCTGATTCACACCTGGGGAGGGTAAATTATTTGCATTTGAATGTTGTCTGACATTGTAAAGCACACACAGTAACCCTAAAACATGATTATCTTCATCACTACACTGTAAACCCTAATGCTCAATGTAATTAAACACACTGAGTACTGTTAACTTAAATAATTGAATGAGTAATAATTGAGTATTCAGAAATTTTTGGTATTTATGAGTTTGTAGGACTGACACTTTACAAGTTATCTGAACAAATTCAACAAACTCAAAAATGTATAGTTCTGTTTACTTAAAATTGGAAAGATCATTACTTAAAAATTATGATGTAACTGATTACCTCAGATATTTTGGGTTAATCGGCTTTACAGTGCAACAGACCCCGAGCTACACTACCCGCTGCAGGGGCGGATCTAGAAAATTATTCATGGGGTGGCAAGGGGGTGGCATTAAAATTATGAGGGGTGGCAACACTGAAGCAAGCATCGTTGCATGGTTTTTGTGGATTCAAGGAACGTTGTTCTTATTCAGTGTATACACTAGGGTGCACATTTTTACATTGTCCTATAAAAATGAAATACAGTAATACTTGTATTAAAATGTTACAGTACAAAACATTTAACACCTAATCGTTCATGTACAGCTACTACTGAAGCAACCTTTGTCTAAAGGTTTTTTTTAGGCATGTTTCAACAATATATATTAAAGAACACTTAATGTAACCAAGATGAGCAAAGTTAAGCATATATTGAGCTCTGGTTCCTGAAATGATTATAGGTTAAATAAATCAAATAGGTTGTGCTTATTTATTTATGTCAAAAAATATTTGAAAAGCACAATGAACAACATACCATGGTCATCTGACAAACAGGGCGCTGGTGTTTCAAGCTCTCTCTCCTCTCTTTCAATATCTGAGCTCTCTTCCTCTCTTAACCTTTTTTCTTCCACCTCTTCACTCACTTCATGCTGGATATCTTCTGCTTCTTCACTTCTTTCTAGCTCTTTGCCATCAGTTTCTATATTTCTTTCTTCCAACACTCCATCCCCTCTTCTGTCTTCCACAACTTCTTTTGTACCCTTTTCCATCTTATCTGCACCTTCCACAGTATCTGATTCTGATTTTCCTTTTCTTTTTGTTTTAAAAAACTCTGGATGTCAGCCTTTCTTTTCATAGTGTCCTGGGAGATGCAACAAGTATGAAGTTTAGACTTTTTTGCTTTTCAAACATACACTACACTGAACAATTTTGACTAACAATGTAATAAGGCCAAGTATTAAAAGTAATTCAGTACCTGGATTTGTTTCTCAACTTCAGCATATCGATGGACTGGACACGTTGTTGTCACGTGACGCCAGTTATCAATGGTTCAGACAATCTTTAAGATTCAAGCTAATGAACTGAACAATATACTTTTGAAAAAGGTTACCAGTTAAGCTGTTAGTCATTAACCCGTAATATACGCAAAGATATCAAAAAACGCTTTTGGTTTGTTAAAAGAGCCGGTGTTCTATCAGTTTTTCCTACTTGTCAGAATTTACGGTAGAAAAAACAGATAGTTATACCGGTCTGTCATACATTATCCAAATGGACATAAGACTGCAAATACTCAGTTTTAACATGGGCAGCAGATTCTGACACATGATGGTACTTCATCAGAATGTAATTCCCATAGTTTTTAAATGAGTACAAATGATAAAAAAAGAATCACTCCAATACCTCAGTTAATTCGCACATGAATAAATTTCAGCGTGACGTATTTTCACTGCGCATGCGCAGAAAGGCTCGGAAGAAAATAATGATGAGTAGGATGAATTGATGGAACACCGGTGGAGCAATATTGATTTGGCCGCACACCCATCACAGGCGCACGCTGTGACAAATTGTAACACAATAACAATAATATTTCGAACATTTTGCAGGCTGCCGTTCGGAGGAAATAGATAATAAAGAATAAACCAATTGTTGGGGCAAAATAACTTAACCAGGTGTTCATTTGTAAATGACTCACTACATCTCATTTGATCCAACATGAGCAACCCAACAATGTGTTTAAAGTACCCGAAATAACCCAACAATGTGTTTACAGAAACTACACAGCATTTTTAGAGTATTTTTTGATTGCTACACTGTAAACCCGATTAAGTTGGCAAAACTCAAAATATTTGAGGTAATCAGTTACATCACATTTTTAATTAATGATGTTTCTAATTTTAAGTAAACAGAACTATCAATTTTTGAGTTTGTTGAACAAATAAATTTTTTTTTTGCTCATTCATACACTATGGGCATTTATGGTGACGGGAATTCGCCTAATCTGCATGTCTTTGGACTGTGGGTGGATATATAATTATTAAAATGGAAAATGGAAAATTCTGTCTTCATTATACATTTTTATTTTATTTATTTTAATTTTTTTTGCTGGCCTGTTTTTCTGTTTTTAATTTTTGATTTGGGCACAACATCAGAAAACAAGCAGCTATACATTATTTATTTTGGTTTTGAAAATAAATATTTTTGTGTATTTTTATGTATAAATATTTATATGTATTTATATGTTTCAATTTGAGAGAAAAAAAATGAACGAATGATACATGGATTCACAATGTTAGCAAAAATTCTTCACAACTTCAGGGTCAACTTTACTTCCTTTAAATAATGACATGAGGTGAATCCAAACAGAAACTTCCAGACCAGAATCTGTTTTCCAAAAGCTTTACAAAAACTAATTGCACAAATTAATAATTGTTGTGTTCTTTAATTATGTTCCACATAAAGCTTGCTAGACTATTGTACCTTTACTCACAGAGAAAAAAAGTCTTTGATATCTTATCTTAGTAGTGATGCTTTGAAACTGATGTAGAGAACAGATAATCTGTGTGTACTGTATCTACAAACCACACCGGAAAAAGCTTGTGAGTTAAATTTTTTGGTGTCACTGAAGACATTGTATAGAAGATTTTACTTAATCTCATGATAAACGATAAACTCAATAATAATTTTAAAACTAGTTAAGGTAATGGAAATATCTCACCGTTATCCGCTCCTTCCTCCGTTAGTTTCACTGCCTCAGTCTTTGCTCCGCCCTTCAAATAAGAAGTCAGAGGCGGCTTTGCTCCACCCCTCAGGAAAACCAAACCAAACCTACTGCCACAGATTGTCACCACAGATCTGCCAATGTCAGAGCACATCACTTCAGAAAAAAAAAAAAAAAAAAAAAACTAAACAGTATACTTATCTTTCTTGTTTCCTCTAAATCTATTCAAATCAAATCAGTTCTAAACAACATTTTTGTCTTATTCCAGAAAAAAATGTTTATACACCTAATATCAAGTTGCTGTCTAGATGGTGTATTTTAACTTTAGTTTAAGATGTCAGTCACTTCCTCCTTCTCAGTCATTTCAGGAAGTGGAAATGCTTTCACAGAATTTGACTTGACTAACAGCTCAATAACAAATGGTTGCTATGGTATTGAAGGACCACAAAGCACCCAAGATTCCTGACCAATAGAATGTATCTGCTGATTATAATTATCAGATATGTAAAAGAATATGGTTTACCCAGTAAGCACAATTGCATCTAAGATAATATCATTATTTTTTCTTACCATAAACATAAAACAAATGATTAGGTGGAATAAATGTGAGAAAAAGGACATCAGAAGGATGTACATGCAAAGACATTGTGAGGGTCACACACTGGCAAATTGATAGCAGGTTCATTTTGATACTTTTGATGTATGATGTCTGGCATTTCAAAAGTTTTGTTCATATTGTGCTGGGGACAACGTCAGGTACTGGTATATATACTGGTATAAATACTCAAATTGAGTTACAGTACTGGCACTGCCTCTTGAAAGGAGGGAGGGCTTGGCCACTGAGTGAGGGCTTCTTAAAATCACTCAAACATGTCTTCATTAAGTACACACACACATTACGGCCAATTTGAAACCACCAGACCCAAAGCAGGACTCTTGATCCTGGAAGTAAAAGGCCACATTGCTAACCACTACAGCACCTCTATAAAACATTTTAATGATAAACATCTCTATCTGCATAAATCAAATTTATACTTGAATTTTAAAATTCTGCTGCTATTTACAATCTTTTTTACAGTAAACAATTCTGAACTAAAAAAAAAATCAAAACATGGTAAGAGTTGAAGATATAGCACTATCTTTGGTGTTCAAAGACTCACTTTGGTACCAGAGTAATAAAGCATACAGATCGGAAAGCTTTGATTATCTGACCTCTGAGGAAAATGCATGGTATCCATATCATCCCTGCATCAGAAGATTAATTCATAATATTCTGTGTCAAAAGTGAATACAATGCAGTATTTTAATGAGTTGAATACTGCTAAGAGTGCTAATAGTAATAAAAATATTTTGTCATAATGTTTTCTTGTATGGAGCCATAAAGTCATGACTGGTCAGTAATATGGTGCTAAAGATATACAGCAACCTACCAGTCAGGTAGAACTCTTATTTAATTTTACACAAATGAATGAAAGAATGAATAAAAGAATAAACATTTAGGGAAATATTTACATTACAATAAAATGAAATGGTCAAATATAAAAGGTGAAGAGATGAAACATGGAATATAAGATATAATAATAATAATAATAATAATAATAATAATAATAATAATAATAATAATTTTCTAACTGGGGTTGAGACAGGCACTGCATGCAGTGTCTAATTTTTATGGGGCCTAGGTGGTTAAAGATCTTGACTCCCCAACCAACAGCCCTATCAGTAGCGGAGCGTGAACCCCGACCCTCTGAACAGCAACCCAGAGCCTCAACCAGCTTGTTGATGGTGAAGTGACTGGTTGCTTTCCTTCTATGGGAGCCCTTATGTCTGTGTCTTCTTCTGGCTCTCCCTTTTAGATATACTGTGATAGTTATTTTTGCCAGAGTCTTTGCTTGCACTCTGCACTAAATATACATTCACCTTACTCAGGGACTTTGGACTATGAGTCTGTGAGCATACCTAACTGTTTTCTCTTTCTGTCTGTCTGGGTGTGAGGGAGCGTGCGGAAGGCTGTTTGGTGTCCTGCCAATTTTTGTGGAGACTGTTTATTTAATTACTTTTCTTTATCAGTAAATGTTTTAGTCTAAATACTAAATACTAAAGTTTGTAGTGAGAGAGAGCGCGAGCGGGGCACCATGGCCTCTGAGGCCGGTGTGGAGACTCTCCGGCCTCTCCGTCAGGTGCGTCCCAGAAAACGGCGTGCCGATTGAGGACGTTTTGTGTGCGGTAGGGGAGCAGATCTGGTGTGAGAACATCTACTCTGCCTCCCGGATAAACAAGGCTGTGGTGGTATTTATGAACAGGGTCGACCTCGCGAGCGCACTGACACGTAGCGGAATCTGTGTGAAAGGAGCCGCGATTAAAGTCACCCCTCTGTCTGCCCCTGCGGCGCGGGTGGTCATATCAAACGTGCCAATATTGAGGCAATATTGAAGGAGCTGGCCTGTTTCAGGAAGTTCATCGGCCCCATGAGAGCTATCCCGCTCGGGTGTAAGAGCTCCAACATGCGGTCCAAATTGTGTTTCCGCAGGTAAGTGCTTATGATTATGCTTATGAAAGATAATTTTAAATGTAAAGAGGTTTACAGCGGCTACACCATCTTCGCCACCCCAGAGGTGTTTTGAATGCGGGGACGTGGGACACAAGAGGCTGAGTTGTCCGCACGGAGTCATGCAGCCGGGGAGCTCACGCGGCAATACGGCCAGGATGCAGCGGGAGTGGTGTGAGGACAGCCAGCCATGGAGCTCGCGTGGTGACACGGCCGAGATACAGCGGCAGCGGCACGAGGACAGCCAGCCGGGGAGCTCACGCGGTGACACGGGCGGGATGCAGTGGCAGCGGCACGAGGACAGCCAGCCGGGGAGCTCACGCGGCAACACTGACGGGATGCAGCAGCGCGAGGACAGCCAGCCGGAGAACACCAGAGAGCCTGAGTCTGCTGTGGACCTCAGTGACACCACAGAGTCAGAACTCGCAAAGGTCAGTCCTGCGCCACGGAGACACGGAGGCACTGAAACTAAAACAGGCATCACTGAAAAACCTGATGTCTGTACAGTAGACAGCTCTGACGGTAACCCCGCCCCTAACATATGCACCGAAACACAGCAACCAGACACCAGCACACCACCACCAACACGAACAGAGAGCAATCCAAGGTGGAAAAGAGAGGACACGTCCCCAACAGAACTCATCACCAAGCGTAAAACGCGCAGCCAAACCCTGAGTACAGCAGCACAGAACAGTGAAGGAGAAGGGTGCAGCACAGCAGACACAGACACGCCAGACATTCAAGAGCAAGCAAACAAGCTTTTAGAAAGTTTAAACCAATTACAAATGGGCTTAACAGGCTTAAGAAAAACACATTCAGTGAGAACTTTATTAAAAAAGGCAAAAGCAGAACAAAAAAAGAACCAGAAGCCCACCTTATTAATTAATTAATTAATTAATTAATTAATTAATTTATTAATTTATTTATTTATTTATTTTTCTATAAAGGTAGACTGTGTGTGTGAGTGAATGTGTGCGTGTGTGTGTGCACGTGTATATGTATGTGTGTATGTATAGTTGTTGGTAGGGTGGAGGGTCACAGGGTTTTTCCTTATAAAAAAAAAAAGGAGTACATATGTTAATATATTGTGTATGGGTGCATGTATGAGTGTGTCTGTGTGTGTATGTATACATATATGTGTATAACCAAAAGCCCACCGTCATTCAGGATGAAGAGAATATGAACTCTGAACAGGACTGTAAACCAATGGACCAAAACTAAACACTGAGGGTTTTTTTTATTTATTTATTTTTATAAAGGTAGAATGTGTGTGTGAGTGAATGTGTGCGTGTGTGCACGTGTATATGTACAGTATGTATGTATGTATAGTTGTTGGTTTTGTATTTGAGCCTCCAACAACAAAAGTGGACTTCATATTAAATTTCCCATTATACTGAACATTCTGCCTCATGGCGCAAAGTGTGCCTGCAAATCAATCCCTGCTACTGTATGTCGACCTGATATCAACCAAATAAGGATCGGTTCCCTGTTGAGTCTGCTCTCTCAACTGTTCCTTGCTATTTTTATCTCAAGGAGTTTTTCCTTGCCATCATCGCCCACTATTTGGTTATCAGGGACAATCTAATAGTTATAATTCATACACATTTTTCCACCTTACTTACATATACAATATTTTTTTTATTCTAGAAAGCTGCTATATGACAATGACTATTGTTAAAAGCTCAAAAGTATATAAATAAAAAATAGTATTTGAATAGAATTATTAATCTGACATTGGGTGTTTTGTGACTTTAAATACTTATTTACAAGTATTTACAATAAAAAAGAAAATAAAAAATATATATTATTATCCCTGAAATATATTTTCGTTGGTGATATCTTTTTGTTTAGTAGCAGTAGCTGTGTATAGTAGTATACTACAACTAAGTAGTAGTAGTAGTTGCACCAATAGCAATAATGATTTTCTCAGATACTGTAGGAGGGAAATTGTCTCGGGTTACTTTGCCGTAACCCTGTTCCCTGAAAAAGCGGGAACGAGATGCTGCATGAAAACACTATTGAGAACGTCTATTGTTTGATTGGTTGGGAAGCATGTGTGTATTAAACACGCCAAACTTTTGGCTTATATAACCTCAGTCAGGTGACGTCATCTGATGAAGTGCACCTGAAGGTTATAAATAGGTCTAACCCGGGAAACATCCTCAGGTCAATTTTTGGCTGAACGGATGTCCAGTCACACCAACTGTACGGCATTGGAGCACAGCATCTCGTTCCTGCTTTTTCAGGAAACAGGGTTACAGCAAAGTAACCAGAGACATTCCCTTTCAAAAGCTACACTCGATGCTGCGTGAAAATGCTATTGAGAACGAGAATACCGATGGCGCCTCACTAAAAGTGTCTGGACCCCCAGGGTTGTGTAGTGTGTGTGCACAATCATCAAAGAGGTCTCATATATGTTTGGGATGCTGACTCGAGGACCCGTGAGCCTGGAGTAGCATGGACATACAAACTATAAAATTTGACAAATGTGTGCGGAGAGGACCAACCTGCCGCATCACACCTTTGCTGCAAGGGGGCGCCTCTTGCCAGAGCAATGATGAGGCAAGCCCCCTGTTTGAATGGGCCCTAATTCCTAGGGACGAAGTCTGACCACGCGCCCCATAGGCTAGGGCAATAGCATCTCTCACCCAATGTGACAGCATTTGTCTAGTGGCAGCCGCCCCCCGGTTGCGACCTGCATAGCATATAAAAAGCTGCTCTGACTTACGCCACTGGCTAATGCGGTGGACAGAAATCTGAAGAGCATGTACTGGGCAAAGTAAGTAAACTGCCCCGGAGCTGTAAATGGCAGAGGACAGAAGGCTTCAAGAACAACATGCATGGTTGAGAATGGAACTTTCGGTAGATAATTCGGGGGAGGATGCAGAATAGCATTGACTAGACAAAGTGTAGGCGGGATGGGGAAACTGACAGAGACTGCAAATCCCCAAATCTCTTCAGAGAAGTAATGGCTATTAGAAAAACCATCTTAAGGGTCAGGAGCCTGACAGGGGCCGACTCTAGTGGTTCGAAAAGGGTATCAACCAAACCTTTGCGCACAATAGCTAAGTCCCAAAAAGGGACTGTTGCTCTAGTGGGTGGCCTCAACCGTTTAGCTCCATGAATAAAGCAGGCAAAGGGTGCTTTCCCACAGAAACCTCATCGGTCAGAAAATGATAAGCCGAAAAGGTGGCTACGTGCATTTTGAGAGTACTAGGGCATAAGCCCGAAGACAACTTTTCTTGCAGAAACTTCAGCACTGAAACAATTTGGCAGTGGTAATAAAGCGGACATTGTGCCTTCTCCTGCAAAGCAATGAGTTTCCAATCCCGGTGTGTCACAGCTTGTGTGGACAGCAAGTCTGTTCCCACATTCATATGCCCCGGAATGTAAATTGCCCTGAGGGACAGGAACTTGTACTGTTCCCAAAGCAGAACCTGGTGCGCTAGCCTTTTCCAGTGGCGCGAGCGCAGTCCGTCCTGGCGATTTATGTTCGAGACTACCGTAGTGTTGTCCATGTGCACTAAGACATGGTAGCTTTTTAACTGCTGGAGGAAGTATTTCTTGGCCAGAAATTGAGCCATCATTTCGAGGCAATTGATGTGCCACACGAGAAGATGGCCTCTCCAGATTCCTTGGGCTGGACGGCCATCTAAGACCACACCCCAGCCCGTGAGGGAAGCGTCTGTCATTAGCAACTTGCAACAACAACACAGCCCTAGAGTGGGACCCAGAGTCAAAAACCAGGGTCTGAACCAAATTTAAAGGGTACGAAGCCCCTGGCACGTAACCCTTATTTGCCTCTGGAGATTGGCCCTTGAATGAAATCACCTGACACTTAGCCACAATTGAAACAGTCTCATGTGCAAGGGCATCACCGTGGATGCAGCTGCCATGAGATCTTAAACTCTCTGAAAGTAAGTACTTTCTAGCCTAGCTTGATTTCCTTTAGGGTATTGTGAATGGATTCGACATGTGCAGGAGACAGCTGTGCCTGCATTGCAATCGAATTCCATATGACACCCAAATACGTTGTCCTTTGAGCAGGAAAGAGAATGCTTTTCTCGGCGTTGAGTCTCAATCCTAAAGAATGGATACTGTATGTGCTAGGACGACATCTTGATGTCGAAATGGTAGCTTGGTGTTTAGCCCACGAAGACCTAAAATTGGACGCAATCCCCCGCCAAGAAATACTGACTGTAATAGCCTGATTCTCTGTCTGGCAGGGGAATATGTTCTATGGCACCTTTTTCCAGCAAAGTCTGTAATTGCTGAGTCAGCAAATGCGCTTGTTCCGGTTTCATGGAAGTGGAGACCACGCCATTGAAACACGGAGGACACTGTGCAACTTGAATCCTGTAGCTTCCCTCTACAGTGCTTTGTACCTAAAGAGACATACTTGGCAGTAGGCTCCCCGATGGGGAGATGGGGGCATCAAGGAGGAAAGCGTGATCCTTGTCCTTGATGCACGTGAGGTTAAGCCACCGATGTCTCTCAGTGGCGACCATGGCAGCCATAGAACAGCCGTCTGCTTGGTGGCACGGAGAGATAAATCTGTGTCTCGGCGTAGCTACACAAATGCCGCGTCGATCAGCCTAGTATGCCTGCAAAACCGCCACAAAACCCCAAAAATGTGCTCTTTTAGTGAGGATGAGCTCCCAGGAGAGAGATAGCCTGCAACTGTCTCTTCAATCTGGGGCATCATCATATAACCCCACGCCTTCGCATCAATGACATTCGAATAAATCAATGTCGATGGCACAAAGACGCAGGAAGAGTAGGGCTTACTCTAGGAACGAGTTAAATCGTCATGGAGGTTAACAAAGAAGGGGAGAGTGCGTCGTTGAGGCCGCTCCCCCCGGCCACCCGACAGAAACTTGTACTGTAGGCATGACTGGACGTCTTTTCAGACAAAAATTGACCTGAGGATGTTTCTGGTTTAGACCTATTCATAATCTTCAGGTGCACTTCATCAGATGACGTCAGCTGACCGAGGTTATATAAGCCAAAAGTTTGGCGTGTTTGATACACACATGCTTCACAACCGGTTGAACAAGAGATGTTCTTAATAGCGTTTTCACGCAGCATCGAATGTAGCTGCGTGAATGTGTTTATAAGCACTCAAATAGTTCCAGAAAATAGAAAAAAGGGTTCCTCAAGGTGATAATTTACCACAATTTATTCAGGGATAAATTGTTATGTCATTTCACTCCTTGAACAGACAAGAGGGGAAATGAGGTTGCTGCTGAGGTTGTTACATACTGTAAACCATTTTTCAAAACTGTATCATAAGACAATGTACTGTACTGTAGTGTGCATTTTGGAAATCAGATACTTCCATACATACATACCCTGTCATGCTCTCTGACATTACACACACATACAACACACGCACAAGCAGATTTATAATTAGTGGTTCACTTTTCCACTAAATGGTATCTTGTAGCTTCTATTAACACTCCGCTTACACAGTCGGCATGAGTTTGGAAAAAAATGTTTATTTCATGTTTTGGAATATAAACTCTTTAGATGAGTTATTTAGATAATTTAGACTCTTTAGATATCCTTTATGAAATATCCTAATGCAAAGTAAAAGAAAAAAATATTATTACTTTTTTTTGTGGGTGGAGTATTCCCTGAAACATTTTAATTAATGCTAACTAACATGTTTTACATGTTAACAGGGGTTAAAAAAGTTTATATGAACATGAGGTATAATCACACACTTTCTGGAATTGCAAGTGTTGTTATTGAAAAAAGCTAACAATACTCAGCATGATGAATTTTATCGACCCATACACAGTCTTTTAAGTGGATGGAGAAGGTGTGAGATTACTGTGGAAGATCTAGAGACTTGCAAAACTTCCTAACAGAGAAACCAAGCATCTACACCAAAGAGGTCCCCACAAACTGATAACTGTGTTTGTAAAACTACAACTCATTTGCTATATCTTTGTATTTTAAGTTCTGGTATGCAATGAAACCTAAAGTTAGAGGCATGACTTCTATCATTCTACCACCCAAAGCAAATAAATTAATAATAACTAGATGAATGTAAATATGCTAGTAATCATCGTTGCAGGTGAAGGGGTGCATTTAAAACATGAAGCAGATGAATCTTTGGGTGAGGCAAGTATGCATGATCCATGGTTCCCATCCCCGCCTTTGAGCCGGAAGTCAAACAAAATGTGTAACAGCA
>JAAGKR010002751.1:0-78642 GCA_011419295.1 Clarias macrocephalus
CTACACAGATACACATGTACATTCAATTTACTGCTTTTCATTCACATACAGCAATTCAGTTAAAGATTGTCTTCTCACAGATCCACTTATACCATTTATTACAGGGATCATCACCCCAGTTGTTCACAGGATCAGATGTTTCACCAGTTATAACACAATCCTCATCTCCTGCTTTACTGATTGGTTCTCCACTTCCCCAAAACCTGAAGGAGAGAATCAGAGGATCTGTTGTGTTTCTCAGACTAATGAAGAGTCAGTAACTGTATCATAAGCACATTATTAGTTCAGTGATTTCTTACCCAGTGATCAGTGTTGTATCGTCCACCCACTTCCACTTGTTCTCTCTGTCTCTGCCACGCAGACCAATCCAAGCTTGATCACTACCCCGCAGTTTAGTGACGAATTCCTGTCAATGTTTGTAGTAAAAATATAAAAATAAATAAGACTCTCTCTCTCTCTCTCTCTCTCTCTCTCTCTCACACACACACACACACACACACACACACACACACACACACACACACACACACACACACACACACACACACCTGTTCCTCTCTGCTGTTTATGATCATTCCAGCTCTTCTGCTCAGTACTGATGATGTAAAGACTGGAGCTGGAATAAATCCATCCTGGACTCAAAGATTTTTTTTTAATGGGGAGAAGAACGGCAACATTATTTTTGCCTCAACATTATTATTATTTTACAGTATATTTGTCAGTAAATTTGTGCTTTCAGATTTCCTAGTGTGATGACAACAACAACAACAACAACAACAGAAGCACAGACTACTACAGACTCGCTGCTACAGTATGGAGGAAGTGATAACAGGAACAGACTTGTTTCAATGATGTTCAACATTAAATGTAATTATGAATGGTTACAATTATGTTCATTAATAATCATGTGACAGTTCTGCAGTAAAGTGTTACTCACCCAGTTTTAAAAACCTCTCGAGTTCAGCTCTCTCCGTCTGTAACTGCTCTTTCTCTATAGTCAGGTTGTCGATACTGGCCTGTAACTGCTCGTTCTGGTATTTGAACCACAGCACTATGAGGCCAGTCACCAGGAGAACACACAGCACCACCAGACACAGTGCAATCAGTTTGGACCGTCTGCTCCGTGCAGTGTTTCCTCCTAATGATAAGTGATCACAGATATGTCTTTATTTTAATTTTTTTTAAACGTGTTTAACCGTGGTATCATGTAAACACACCTAGTCTACAGGATCTGTCATGTGTTTACATGGATATTAATATTCCACTAATAATCATAATAATGTCCTGATCTAAATAAAACTACATCATGTTTAACCACTTCAGTCAGAACAGTCTGACCCGATCCAGCTGATCAGTCTGAGCTTTTAACTGTAATGAGGGGGGGGGGGGGGGGGTGTAAACTCTGATAATCCATTCAGTAAGTAAATATTAGATGTAAAACACTTAATCTGATTGTTTCTCATTTAATGGAACGATATGAACAGTTTGACAGCAGAACACACTAAACAACATCACTTCTTTCTTTTATGTGATCAGTGAAGATGTTTCCTGTGTGACACAGTGGCTCTGAGTGATTTAAATGTGTTCAGAGGGGTTTTGGAGAACACTGAAGGCAAAAAAGCACATTCACACTCTTATACTGTTGCTGCAGGTCACCTTAACAGTAATAAATGACACGTGTGCTTCACTTAACATCCTCAATGTGTTCTGTGAAATAGGATGTGATTTGGATGTTGTATGTACACCGTGTTATATACTTAAAGACGTGGGATTTTGTAGTTTAAACACTGTGTTGAAGACGAGAAATAATGTTACAAAACTTAAAATATGCATGAGCAATTTGTGTACAAGAGACATGAGGTTTGCACATGCTGTACAGTCAAAACAATATAAACATAGCTGCAGACACTATAAACAGGCTATAAAAATGACAATAATAAGAAATAACATTCCCCTCAGTGCATTAAATTAATTTATCTATAAAACAATAAACACTCTCAATCACTCATTATCTATAGTGTTTATCCTCTACAGGGTCATGGGAGGACTTGAGTCCATACCAGGCGACACAAGGCCAGGTTTACCATGGACGGGGTGCCAATCAACCGCAGGGCACATGTGTGCACACACACACCCACTACAGGCAATTTTTAAAATGGCAATTAGTCTACTCTGGATGACTTCGGACTGTGGTAGGAAACTGAAATACCCAGCGGAAACCCACCAAGCATAGGGAGAACATGCAAACTCCACACACACACAGACCCGAGGTGTGTAAGCATGTTTTTAGACAAAACATATTTAATGATGTATATAAGAATATTTAATCACGTTAATCACTTTTATGATCAGTGCTGGGGGATGTTACTTTTTAAAGTAACTAATTACATTAAAAAAATTGCTGTCTTCAAAAAGTACATTACATTACAGCGTTACTTTCTGATAAAAGTAACTAGTTAGAAATTAAATGAAATGAAAACTCCTTTGTGCTTCCTCATGCATGTTGTTTTAGTCAAGACCTTTATAATTATTCGACCATCATCACTCAGCCAAGTTTGGCCCATAATCTGTTAACTACTAATACCCCTATTTCACCTATGCGGTTTCGTGTGGTGGCCGTAAGTACGGTTCATCATGATTCACCGCGAGTTTCGGTGCTGTGATTAGGCTTCAATCTTTCCGCTCGCCGATCCTCGCATAGTCAAACCGCATAGGTGAGATAGAGGTATAACAGCAGGAATAACAGAGGGGGGCGGGTTATCAGGGGCGGGGCTTGTAGGCGACTTTCTCACACACACACACAGTAAAAAAGTAACTAAGTAACTGAGTACTTGAATGGCGGACCGAACGCGTTAGATTACTCGTTACATCAAAAAAGTAATCCGAGTACTCTAACACAATACACCCAACACTGTTTATAACAAATATATTTACTAATCAAATACTAAAAATAACCATATAATTTACTTCAAGCACTCATAAGGTTTGTTGCTAAAATAAAAAACTAAAAACTCATATGGGATGAACTGTAGGACATAGAGCAAGGCACTTACACTGCATAAAGAAAAGGTTAGCCTTGGCCAACTCAGATAAGAAATATACAAACGTGAGGAGAGATGCAACGCCGAAGCATAGTGGGGTGAGGGCAAAGGACTCAAAGTATGAAAGGGCTTTTGTAGCTGAAAGGCACTTATTATCTCTTATCAAGAAACCACAACACACTCATGGTTAGTGCAAGGTACAGTTTAATGAGCTGCATGTCTAAAACACATACTGTATGAAGAAATTAAGCATCTCCCAACTTTTTTGGGAAATTGATATCAATTACATACGCCATCTGGTGACAGGACACGGAGTCCCAACAGAAAAAACAGAAACAGGAGAATCTGTCTAGGTTAGTGCAGACCCACTCACAGAGACAATTGTTATGAGAGGCCTCTTGCGAGAAGCTGGTGTGGGTTTATCCTTGCGCTGATGAGCAAGGTCCTTTTCACAAAGAAAGTTCTGCAAATTCAAGGACGTCTGACACTCAGCTTGAAGTCAGTAGGTTGATCGCAGGATACATCCATGGCCCCCAAGGTCTCCCGATCTGACCCCCTTAGACTTTTATCTTTGGGGTCATCTGAAGGCAATTGTCTATGGTGTGAAGATACGAGATGTGCAGCACCTGAAACTACGGATACTGGAGGCCTGTGCTGGCATTTCTCCTGCGGTGTTGCTATCAGTGTGTAAAGAGTGGGAGAAGAGGGTTGCATTGACAATCCATCACAATGGGCAGCACATTGAACACATTTTCTAAGTGGTCAGAAACTTGTAAATAACTCATGAAAGAATAAAGTTACGTTAAAACCAAGCACACCATTGTTTTTCTTGTGAAATTCCCAATAAGTTTGATGTGTCACATGACCCTCTTCCTATTGAAAAAACAAAAGTTGGATCCAAGATGGCCGACTTCCAAATGGCCACCATGGTCACCACCCATCTTGAAAAGTTTGCCCCCTCACATATACTAATGTGCCACAAACAGGACGTTAATATCACCAACCATTCCCATTTTATTAAGGTGTATCCATATAAATGGCCCACCCTGTACTGTTCCTACATTCTGAAATGCTTTTCTGTTCACCACAGTAGTAAAGAGTGTTTATCTGAGTTACTTTTGCTGGTCCTGATGAATGATGAGCTTTCTCAGCCCTATTTTCCCCTTATCCAAGATAGATTGTACAGAGTGATGCAGGATACATCCATCAGACCACAACAACAACAACAACAACAATTATTTCCTAAAAGATACTGCAATGTTACAGTGGAACCTCGGTTCACAAACTGAATTTGTTCCTAAGTTTTGGTCGTACACCGATTCCGTTTTTTTCTACAGGAATATGAACTGTATTAACATTATGAACTATATTTAACTTTGTTTTATATGTTGTGATATAAAATAATACATACATATATATGTGTGTTTAAATATGTTTTATGTTCGAGTCTGTTTAATAGCAGAACCGCTTTGGTGGAAAACCATGATGGCCCAACATCAGTTTCTGAGCTCACTAACGGTCTTGTTGGAATGTGGCTGTGGGGATTTGTGTTCGTTTGGCTACATCTGGTCGAAAGCCTTAACAGAAGAGTGGAGATTTTTATAGCATTTATATTTTACCAATTATATAGCATTGACTGTATATCATTAATTTTATAACATTTATATAATGATATAATCAGCTATAAAGCTAAAATCACAGAATAATATGTACAGTGGAACCTTGGATTGTGAGTAGCGCAGTTTGCGAGTGTTCCGCAAGACGAGCAAAGATCTTTAATAAATTTTGACTTGGAAAACAAACAAGTCTTGGTTTACGAGTACCGAGTATCATGTATCACGTATTCGCTTCTTGTTTTGATGTCTCTGTATCATTCGAGTTTTATGTGTGTGCACGCACATAATTTGACACCGTGCCCCTTCACACACACACTCTCGCCTTTACACCCTCCCTCCTTTCGGCTTCACACACACATCACACACACTCTCTGCTCTACACAGAAACACTGCTCTGTTGCGATTCTTTTTAAGGGGAAAGTGCTGGTTCATTTGTTTGTTTGTTTTACTTTACATCAGTGATTCCGTTAGTATGCGCTCACACGAGTGTTATTAGCGATGTTCCTTGTTAATTTTTCCGATAAATAAATATTTCTGTGTGTGTGTGTGTGTGTTTGTGTGTAACTCAAATAAGAGAGCAAAAAGGTTTACTGTGTAAGATGAGAAGAGGGAGAGGGGGTCTTACTTTAGCTTCACACACACAAACACATACGCGGCGCTTACGCACATATTCGGAAACACTTATCTGTCAGGATTATTTTTTTACTTTTTTTTTAAGTAAAGTGCAGGTTAATTTGTTTTATTTTTACTTTATATTTTGTATTAATTATTTTTATGTATTTATTTTTTGGGGTTGTAGAACAAATAATTTGAGTTTAAATAATTTCTTATGGGAAATTTTGCTTTCGTTTACGAGTGTTTTGGAATACGAGCCCACTTCCATAACAAATTATGCTCGTAATCCAGGGTTCCACTGTATAACATATTAAAATAAACCGTAAAGGAGAGGGTGAAAAAATTATTTTTACAAGTACTTTTCGCGCTCCAAGAGTTAACTGCAGGAATAGCAGTCAGGTCAGCCTTTGCTCTTGCCTCCCCTAAATGTACTCACTAGTCTATACTGTCTAATCTGCATGTATTGCTTATTTAGCTGAACTGCATCTCTTGGTCTGCCTCCCTTTGCACTAATGGAGCAATTTGGACCCGTTTCACACAGAAAAGAAAACACCGGGGGCCGCAAAACCCTTTTGACATCAAAAATGAAGATAACACTGCATGTATGCTATGTATAAAATCTACAGTGTGTTGCATTTATGTAAGCAATGAACTGCTACAGAGAAAACTAAATCTTACTTTTAAATGAAATACTCAATGTCTATTTGTCCTCCTCGGTTTATTAATCCGTGAACTACACCTATTGGGGGTGGGGGGGGGCTCCATAGTCTCCGTATTTATAAAAGAGAAAGACAAACTTAAATTATCCACCTATGATATCATCATTTTATCGTGTGTACTGGAGTGTGTAGTCACCAGTCAACCAAAAAAAAAAATGGACCTCTAAAAAAGATTTATATATTTATTATCATTATTATCGATGATGACATCATATTAATATGACACAATAATTTAATTAAGTCAAGAAATTCTTAATATTACTGTCATGGACACGCCAGGCTCCACCTACAATCAACGCTCCCAATATCCTGAATTCTAATCACAAACAACTGAACCTCATCACTAACACAATACAAATACACCTCACTTCCCTTCACTCTGCGTCTGGTCTCCCCTACAGACAAGGACTCCATGACTCATTGTCGATATTCCCACGCCGAGTGTCCTGCCCTCTTGTCTACTCGTCTCTCCAGTCTCCGTGTTCTGTGTACTTTTTCCACCATTCACGATCATCCGTCCACATTATTATATCATGGAATAATATAAGAGAGTTATAATAATAATAATAATAATAACTAGAGAGGCACATTTTCTGAAGAAACTATGAGTGGCGCCTGCTGTGACGTCATAGAGCTTCTCATGTCATAGTCATGGATGTAGCTGATGTCATAGCTGATGTGGGTCTCAATGTTAAGTTTATGGGACTTTTTGGGGCGGTTAATTGCCCCCTGCGTTGGCAATTAACCGCCCACCCCTTAGAAAGTTCATAGCACCCCATTCCCGAATAAGCCGCATGTTTTGACACCTCATTCATGGCTCTATGACAAACGGTGCAGGACTAGTTACGCGCCAAACTTTCATACAGAAGAAGAAGAAATATAGTTGCAAGCAACGATGACGGGCCCAAGCACCCTGTGCCATTCCCACCCCGGGCGCACCGCACAACATGTGTTGTTCGAGTGTGTTAAGACCTCGAAAAAGCCATCGTCACTCGGTTGCACCTCACAACCTGCACACACCACACACTATACAGGGCTAATGTCAGTTTGGGCCCTAAATATTTGTTGAATGCATTAGTGTGTGTGTGTGCATCGTGAGAGTGGGGTGTGTGTATGTGTGTGTGTGTGGTGTGTGTGTGTGCATCGTGAGAGGTGTGTGTGTGTGTGTGCGTGAGTGTAAACATTTGTAATATGGGTGTGCATGTGTGTGATGTATGAGTGTGGTTGTGTGTGTGCATGCAGCATGCATGCGTGTGTGTGTGTGTGTGTGTGTGCGCGCGCATTAGTGTGTAAGGGTTAGTGTGTGTGAGAGTGAGGGAGAAAGGTGTGTGACGTGTAGATGTGTCAGTCTGTGTGTGACGCTGTGCTTGTGTTTGTGCTTGTTTGTGTGTATGGTTTGAGTCTGTGTGTATTAACATTAGTGATGTGTGTGTTAGTGTGTGAGATGTGTATGTGTGCACAATAGGCCGCAGGTGCTGGAAGAAAAGCCTTACACTATGATAACTGAAAACTGAAAACTGAGACTGTTAACATGAATTAACAACTATTAAATATAAACAAAATAAATTGTTGCTACTCAAAAAAAATGGTTTCCCCACTTGTTTTTTTTTTTTTTTTTTTTTTTGTCAGTAACACAAATTGGAAGATCTGCCCTAAAAGTGCTGTAGTGTTTTTGGAACATTTTCATACATCATATCACTGCAATCCTTACACCATCATCTTGACAAATAAAAATGTAATACTGTAAAATGCCAAGCAACCAGAAAATCTACGTAAAAGTACAATAAACAAGAAAAAATGAAAAAGGTTTTATTTTTCCTAAATAGAGAAGTGTCATTATACAGACTAAAGTAAGAGGAAGTCACAGATGCAGGAGCAGATTATAAACGACCTAAAATCTCAGGCAGTGTACTTTCTTTCTTTTGTAAACGTCCTTGGGTCTATACTACGCTGTTTATGTGAGGATAGTTTATTCGATTTAAAAATGCAAGTGTGTGAGATTGTGAATGCGAGTGAGAGGTGGAGCAAGAGAGAGAGAGACCATAGTCATAAAGAGAGCTAAGAATAAAACATTATAGACTAGAAGGTGCCATGAGAAAAGCAAAGCAAGGTGAAAAAGTACTGTTTTCTGTTCCCTCTCTGTGTTCCCTTTAACAGTGTGTACATTCTCACAGAGTTCCACCATCATCTCCATCACTGTAATAAAACATTGAATTACTGCACATCTGCACTTTGTAACACTTTTGCCCAACCAAACTTAATCATTCTGTACCTGAGCGTTGTGCTTCTCGTCGTATCATATTATCACTGACATAAACTTCGTTGTCTGCAGCATTGTAGTGAGCCTCTGGCATCATATCCTGCACAGATGAACACCAAAACATCTTTAATCTACAGTGCTGTGAAAAAGTATCCGATTTTCTATTTCTTTTTTTTCATACAGAAAAATGACTGAGACTGAGAAAATTTAATAAATACTAAATGCAATTTTTAAACGATGATTTCATTTATTAAAAGAAAATAAATTAACAACCTACAGTACAGACCAAAAGTTTGGACACACCTTCTCATTCAAAGAGGTTGAATTTGTATTATGGCAAGAAAAAAGCAGCTAAGTGAAGAAAAACGAGCGGCATCATTACTTTAAAAAATGAAGGTCAGTCAGTCCGAAAAATTGGAAAAACTTTTAAAGTGTCCCCAAGTGCAGTCACAAAAACCATCGAGCGCTACAAAGAAACGGGCTCACATGCGGACTGGCCCAGGAAAGGAAGACCGAGAGTCGCCTCTGCTGCGGAGGATAAGTTCATCCGAGTCAACAGCCTCAGAAATCGCAGGTTAACAGCAGCTCAGATCAGAGAGCAGGTCAATGCCACACAGAGTTCTAGCAGCAGACACGTCTCTAGAACAACTGTTAAGAGGAGACTGTGTGAATCAGGCCTTCATGGTAGAAGATCTGCTAGGAAACCACTGCTAAGGCCAGGCAACAAGCAGAAGAGACGCGTTTGGGCTAAAGAACACAATAAAGAACACAAGAAAGAAAACTCGCTGAATGAGGTGTCCAAACTTTTGGTCTGTACTGTACCTGGCCTTATGTGAAAAAGTAATTGTGACTAATATGCAGTAAAATAAAAAACAAATCAGGGCCAAATAGAGAGATACGCTGCTTTTTTTCCGAGCTCCGACAGACTAACAAATTTTCCAGCTTAATCCGTTCTAACTTTTTGTCCTCTTACAAAGAATGAACATATAATAGATGAGTATTTTATAATATATTCACTCAAAACGCCTGTTATATCGTTAAGTTTGTAATTCTTTTGCAGCATACCGCTTCTAGCCAGCTATCCCATTAGCATCGCTAGACCGTTAGCCCGGCTATCACAAGTTTGCCTACGCTTTTTCACACAGATTATCTCCGTTTTTAAACAATGTGTCGGTTGTTTGTCTGCCTCTGAGTGCAGGTGAGGATACATCGGAGCTGCACTCGATGGATTTGAAGATGGGGGCCGTGGAGAAGCAGATCCGCGACCTACAGGTGAGGGTGGCCCAGCTACAACAGCGGAAAGCCGCGCTGGAATCGTCACGGACCGACTCTCACCTGTCCCAGGTAAATTCTCGGCATGACACAAATCCTCCGACAACCTCTACTCCGCGGGTTTCTCTGCTCAGGTCCAACGAACCAAGAACACGGCCCACCCAGATTTTGTTCACTCAACCCGAAACTGCTTCGCTCCTCTTCGGGAGATGGTACACGATGCGCTAAAGGTAAGGTGCGCACTCGCTTTTTACCTGGTGCTCGTGTTCTTGATATCGCTGCACAGGTGCTCGCGGCCCTGAATGAGAATTTTGGAACTGTGGTCCTTCATTCTGGCACGAATGACACCAGGCTGAGGCAGACGGAAATCCTAAAGAAGGACTTCAGGAGCCTGGTTGAGAAGGTCCGCAGCACATCACCCACAACAAGGATCATCTTATCAGGTCCGCTTCCCACATTTCAGCAAGGAATCGAGAGGTTCAGTAGATTATTTGGTTTTAATGAATGGTTACAGAGATTACCCTTTGTTGATAACTGGACTGTTTTCTGGGAGCGTCCTAGGCTCTACCACACCGATGGCCTGCACCCTATCAGAGCTGGAGCAGCAGTCCTCTCTGACAACATCTCCAGGACACTCAGAACCATCTGACTGGCGGTAAGTCATACCTTAGATTCTAAACATAATAGTCACATTACAACTCACTATACTGATAGACGCGCACACATTGCTCATCCTATAGAAATTGTGTCTGTTCCCTGAATAGTGAGAAAAAAAAATCGTTAAAATCGCTCGAAACAATCTAATAACCAGAAAACCAGAAAAAGGCCAAATAAGTAATCGAAATCTACCTCTAAAGTTTGGGCTTCTCAACATCAGATCCCTTGATCCTAAAGCACTTGCTCATGAAATTATCTCAGATCATTGTATTGATGCACGCTGCCTTACTGAAACCTGGCTTAGACCAAATGAATATATTAGTCTGAATGAGTCTACTCCGTCAGGATATTTCTATATGCACGAGCCCTGTCAAACGGGTTGTGGTGTCGCAACTATCTACAATAATGTACTCACTGTTACTCAGAAAACAAGGCTGAGGTTTAACTCGTTTAAAGTTAAACTCGTTTGCTTATCATGTTGTCAACATTAGCATGTTGCACTCAGTGAAATACATAATACACCCTTGCTACATTTTGCCCTGGCCACCGTGTATAGACCACTGAGGCCCTACGCTGATTTTTTTAAAGAGTTCGGACATCTGCTATCAGACCTATTGATTAACTCTGACAAAATAGTAGGTCACTTTAACATTCACATAGACAATGCTAACGACGCTTCAGCACTCGCATTTACGGATTTGCTAAATTCCTTTGGGGTTAAACAAAATATAAATGGACCAACTCACCGCTTTAATCATACGCTAGATCTAATTATATCCCATGGTATAAATGTCTCTAATATAGAGATTATACCTTAAAGTGATGACATCACAGATCATCACCTCCTGATATATGCTCTACCTGTAGAACAGATTAGCTGTGTCTCCCCACGTTATTAATTCGGTAGAAATATTAATCCGACTACTAAAGACAGATTTACAAGTAATCTGCCAGATCTGTCCCAATTACTTATTAGATCCCTAAATCGGGTAAATCAACAACATGCTTTCTAGATCCAATCCCAACCAGTTTTTTAAAAGAAGTGATACATATGGCTGGAGAGCCGCTTCTAAACATTATTAACTCTTCATTATATCTAGGTCACGCCTCTACATCTTTCAAGTTGGCAGCTATTAAGCCTCTTCTTAAAAAATCTAATTTAGACCCGAATGAAATAACAAATTACAGACCGATTTCAAACCTTCCGTTTATATCAAAGATATTAGAAAAAGTAGTATCAGCTCAAATATGCACATTCTTGCAAAAACAATATCCTTGAAGAATTTCAGTCAGGTTTCAGGCCCCGTCATAGTACAGAAACTGCACTAGTTAAGATTGCAAACAACTTATTTTTACCTTCGGACCAAAGGTGCATCTCAATACTAGTCCTACTTGATCTTAGTGCTGCATTTGACACTATAGATCATGATATTCTCATAGATCGCTTACAAAACCACATAGGTGTTCAGGGACAGGCGTTAGAATGGTTTAGATCCTACCTGTCTGATCGATTCCATTTTGTAGATTTAAATGGAGAACTGTCTGGTGTAATGCCAGTGAAATATGGGGTCCCACAAGGGTCAGATTTAGGACCTCTGCTGTTTTCCATATAAATGCTTCCCTTAGGTAACATCATTAGAAGACATGGGATTAGTTTCCATTGTTATGGTGATGATACCCAGTTATACATCTCCACAAAACCAGACGAAATACCCTAGTTGTCTAGACTAACTGAGTGTGTTCAAGATATAAAAGATTGGATGACCGATAATTTAAATAAAGGATGTACTGTTACTACCAGCTCGACAGTGAAAGACCTGGGTGTAATATTAGAAAGTAACTTATCCTTTGAAAATCATATTTCCAATATCACAAAAACAAGCCTTTTTCCACCTTATAAATAGTGCCAAGCTTACTAACATTTTATCTGGTATAATCTGATGCAGAAAAGCTGGTTCATGCATTCATGTCCTCTAGACTGGACTACTGTAATGCATTACTGCATGGCTGTCCTGCAACCTCAATTAACAAGCTACAGTTAGTCCAAAATGCAGCCTCCAGGGTTCTCACTAGCTCTAGAAAATATGATCATATAACCTGATCATCCCTGCACTGGCTGCGTGTTCAGTTTAGAATTAATTATAAAATAGCATTACTTACGTACAAGGCTCTAAATGGCTTAGCTCCCACATATCTAACCAGTCTTCTGATACGTTACAATCCACCACACTCCTTAAGATCACAAAACTCCGGACTTCTGGTAGTTCCCAGAATATTAAAATCTAAAAAAGGGGAGGTATAGCATTTTTATATTTAGCTCCAAAGCTTTGGAATAGCCTTCCTGATAGGGTTCGGGGCTCAGACACAGTTTCCCAGTTTAAAAGTAGACTCAAGACGCATCTCTTTTGATATGGCATTCATCCTCATAATGAATACCTCATACTACAGTACATCTATCCTGAATGGCAACTACACTAATTCTTTCCACCTGTTCTTCTTTTCTCTACCCATCCCGAGGCATCTAGAGATTTTGCCAGCTTCAGTAGACAGAGACCGACCCTGCGGGATCCTGAGGCATCCAGAGAAGGACCAGCTCCAGCTGGATTCTGCTTCATGATGGTTTGGAGCTACACATGCTGCTCCTGAGCTCCCAGTGATCCAGACCCCATCTGTACCTGCTGACTCATCCCTGTGCTGAACTGGACTTCATGTGAATTTAACGAACTTCTGCTATATCGAACTTTCAGCTGCATAACACACACATGATGTTATATAATTTCTCTTATCCGTTATCACACAGATGAGGATGGGTTGCCTGTTGAGTCTGGTTCCTCTCAAGGTTTCTTCCTATTGCCATCACAGGGAGTTTTTCCTTGCCACTGTTGCCGTCACCCTTGGCTTGCTCATCAGGGACAATCTCATTATCTAGACACATTTTTCTCCCACATACACACTTCCTTACATTTTCTTTTCATTTTGTGAAGCTGCTTTGAGACAATGACCATTGTTAAAAGTGCTATAGAAATAAAATTGAATTGAATTTAAATACTTTTTAAGTACTCTGTATAGGAAATTAAATGTGCCGCTGTCAGTAAATGAAGTTAGAAGAAGTGAAATATCAAGCCTCAACAACATCAGTTACTTCTTGTGTTCAAAGTGTGAAAACATTTGAACTGTAAAACTCACACATACCCCATCTGTACATGTTAAAGTGAAGCAGTTACATAAATACCAAAATAATGTTAGAATTCTGTTATAGTAATGTGCATACTGGACTTAATTCATTAATCATTAATCAAATAATTTATTTAGAAGTTATACACATTTCAGTAGCATATGTTTTATATCATTATTGTTTCATATGAGAGCCTCAACTACATAAACACGCACTATTGCACACTCACACACAGTCATGTAAAGGGAGAATGACTTTTATTTAATATAAATTTTATAAATTTTGTCTTTATGGGAGAGTCTTCACTGTTAAGTGAAATAAAAAATGAATGAGTGGGAGTGGGAAGTTCAGGTGTGTTCTACAGACATGCAGTGTGAGCGGGTACATGTTCTGACATTCCACAGCAGTGTTTCACACACACAGAGTACACTTGGGCGATCAAAGTATATTTGTGCACCCTTTTTAAAAATCTGTCCTGGAGAACGATGACATCATCAATCGATTAACTAATAATGGACAGTTCCCTCTCACGCTGCCGCTCCTGTACCTGTTTATTCTGCTACCGTGAGAGTGGTGTACTGAGAGGCAGTGAATGCAGCGGATGCTGCCATGAAAAGAACAAGACGGGCGTACTGACAGTCTCACATGCTCTGCAGAGAAATACAGTGAATGGGATCTTTAAAAAAAAACAAAAAAACAGGAGGATTACAGGCTAACATTAGCATTTTTGTACATTAAAGAGTGTTTAGTTCTTAATGTTTTTACTTCATCTTACTCTTCACATATGGGTAGATAGAGGGGAAGGTTAATAGGTTGGATCACTGAAATGTAAAATTAATAGAAATATCAAACAAATTATTATTTTGTGTTAAATGTAATATGAATGCTGCCCGGATCCACTGATCCACCACAGATAAATTTCAGACCTGTGAGGAAACACTGCACGGTTTTGTTTGAACCCCATTAATGCACATACCAAAAACAATACAACACATGTTATTATACGTTTCGTTCCACGTGGGTGGGGCTAAGAAAACGCATCCCAATAGAGGAACCAACTTCGACAGAAAGTTGGTTCCCCCAGAAACCGGTGTGGTGTTGAAGTTGGTTCCCACATCGAGATGAGTTTTCTTAGCCCCACTGTCATGAAAACGGCACAGGGAGCGCGCATTCAAAGCAAGGCTCGCCCGCCAAAATCGACATTGTTACCGTTTTAATCCCTGAAACAGAAAAGACGCTTTGAAAATGAAACTTATCATTAAATGCGTTGTATTATGTTTTTTTTTTTTTGTGCTGATCTCTTTCATATGCAGTTTCTGTTTATTCTGATAGATGTGACCTAGTGAGTTAACATCACACGAATAAAATGCTAATTATCTCGCATTATTATTATTATTATTATTATTATTATTATTATTAATATTCTTGCCATGAGTATGTGTTTCTGCTGCTATAAAGGACATATTTAGACTGATAAAACTTCACTGAATCAGCAGTAACAGAACTTCCACTACTTACTTAGAACATGGACAAATGAACATAGTGTTAGAATGATGAGACTCAGAGAGCCGCAGTAACAGTCTGATACATGAGGGAAGATATTTACATAGAAAGCAGAGGGGAAACAGTATCTGACGGTGACAATTCTATCCATCGGGATGTGTTTCCCTTGCTATAATGAACATATTTAGAAGGATAAAACTAAGCTAATTCACCTGTGGTGTGGGAACAAATCAGTAGCACTGAAATGTGTGGGAAAATCTTTACTTAGACAATATAAGGGAAACAGTATCTGACAGTGACGAAGCACAATCCACAGACAATCTGTGGTCGGGAGACCCGTCAGATACAGTCTCAAAACATACTACTACTAATAATAATAATAACGCGAGATAATTTGCAGGCGAGCCTTGCTCTGAATGACTGTGGTCAAGTTGGTTTTATATTGGACATTTGCCACACATTCAAGATTATCCCTTCTCTATCTTGAGAAATAAACAAAAATGACAAATCACGTATTTTCTTAATCTGGAATGGACAGAGAACCGATTACAAATAAATCTGTTTTTTGCGCTTTATAGAGATGGAGTCACTAAGGGACCGTCTAAAAAGTGCATGACCAAGACCCAACCGTTTGTTTACAGAAGAATACATAAGATTACAGAGAAAGACCTCACAGGACATCAAACATATTACACTGTTAGGCTACAGTATGGATTATTTGTTTATTTAATTGATTATTAATTATTTTAATGTACATTTAAAAATAAGTGATGACAGACAGTTCTTGTGCTAATTTAAAAAAAAAAAAACGCTCCTGCGCCGTTTTCACGGGGGTGGGGCTAATAAAACGCATCCCGATGGGAGAACCAACTTCGACACAACACCAGCAGAAAGTTTGCAGGTCTGTTTCACCGCACGGTACTTACACTATCCGTTGAAATGTCGCACCAGAACGTTTGAATACCTCCCAGTCGCTTGATGTAACCAGTCTTGAACAGCAAACTCCGTGTTGTTAGCAGCTCGGGTCACCGCATGATGTCATCGTTTCCCTCGTTGGCCAAAAGGAGGAACCCCGAACGTTCCCGGTAGAACGGGGCGCTGTCCGTCTGCTCTGCTTTCAGATATAATCTCACAAATTGTCCCAGTACTCAGTCTTTGTAGCAAACCACTTCAGTAGAAGTGCAGCATTAGAATGGCCTGCTAACACACTTCAGCTATACACAGTATTCTACCTGAACATGTGTGGATTAACACTCTTTACTTTACTTTGCTCTTTACTAAACTAAACGATTTTTAGAAGTTCACGGGCAGTGACGTCTCCTCCAGCTCCTCTCTTCCAAAACCTCGCGAGTTAGGGACCGTCTACAAATTACTGTCTGACGAAAATACGGATAATATTAATATTATAAACATTGATATTTGAAATAAATAAATGTTGTTGCTGTTAGTGTCAATGTGATGTATAATTATTATATTTCAACTTTTTTTTTTAATTCCAGGTCATTTGACCTATTGCCTCAAAATCTCTTCTAAAATGTTTTTGGCGCCTCTTCTGCAGAGGGCACAACCTTTCATATTAAATATTATCACTTTGAATATATATGTTGTAACACACACACACACACACACACACACACACACACACATATATATATATATATATATATATATATATATATATATATATATTTTTTTTTTTTTTTATAGAATTTATATTAATTTTATTTCAGTATCTTCCAGGTCAATTGACCTATTGCTTCAAAATCTATGCTTAAATGTATGAATAATTATATTTCAATAACTTCAAGGTTATGTGAACTTTTGGCACAAAATCATTTCTAAAATGTGTAACCACCTGTCCTGCATAATGCACAAACTTTTTTTTTATTTCTTACTAGCACTTTGCATATTTATTAATATTTTTAAATTAAAATATTAATGATTCTATTTCAATAACTTCCTTGCAATATGAATAATTTTATTTCAATTAACATGGGTCATTAAGCCATCCTTGAATCTACATTGTCATCCATCTTGGGTCTGAAATGAAAGCCATTTTGAGTATGAAAGAAATGAAACATACTATAGATGTATGTAGATTTATATATAACATTTAAAATAAGGAAGAATTATTATGGATGCAGTCATTTGGACCACCCTTTCTCTTTCTGCCTTCTTTTTTCTGTAGCAGTGATTAACCTTTTTATGGTGATGTGCCCACTATAGCAAATGACATGTAGTCAATTACTACTTGGACAACTTCTTCAGTAGCAACCAGGGCTGGTTCATCCGCATAATGGAACTTGCAGGCATATAAAACTGAGCTACTGATTGGATGGTCAGCGGATCAAGCCTCAGCTCCACCAGGTTGCCCTCTGCAGGAAAGGTGGTCATATATTTTATAATAGATATTGAGGCAATAGGTCACATGACCTGGAAGTTATTGAAATATAATCAATAAATATATATAAAAGTGTTTAATAAATAAAAAAGTTTTTACCCTCTGCAGGACAATTGACCACACATTTTAGAATAGATTTTGAGCCAATAGGTAACATGACCTGAAAGTTATTGAAATACAATTATTAAATTTTCTATAAAAAATATTAATAAATATGCAAAGCCATTATACACCACCATGCATCACATTGACACTAACAGTAACAACATTCATTTATTTATTTCAAATATGAATGTTTATAATATTAATATTATCCGTATTTCAGTCAAACAATAATTTGCAGACGGTCCCTAATTCACGCTGTAGGCGAGGTGCTGTTGTCGGACTCTGTTAGCGAATCTCCATTACAATCGGTATCTGGAAGCTGGAGCTCGAATATCCAACGTTCAAATTCAAACCAACTTCACCGCAGTATGAAACCTGCGCAAAGCTGAGCTACTTGAGTGCTGCGCGCCTGGAGGGCTGTGATTGGTTGAATGGTGAGGTCGTATCTGATTGGCTAAAAAGTACGGGTGACCCACTTTGCTGCCAGCAAAGTCTCAAAAATACACACACAAATCTAGGGATATTCACACACGAAAGACAATTTTCACATGCACAGTCCATGATGCACTTGTGAATTTTAAACATTTGCATTTGTGAAAGGTATATTATATATACAGTACATATATTTATTTTGTGCACGTGACTGTTTTTTTGTTTTGTGAAAATATATTTTTTTCGTGCACGTGAATTGCGTTTTACGCACGTGTTAAGCTTATATTACTTATTCAGGGAAAGTTGAATTTACTGGTCAGACACAGGAGACTGCATTAATTGCTTTTTTTTATTGTTCAAACAACATTTTATTTTTTAAAACATTTAAAACTAAACACAAAGTAACACCTTACAATGCATTTCAATTGAAAAAAAAAACTTTATGTAATATTGATGTTTTAAGTAAATATGACATAACGTGAAGATTTTGGTTTATTTAATGTTTTATCACTTGCTATAGGGATACAAACATTTTACCCTCAATTTCATTTAAAATGTGTGGAAACTCTTTTAAGTTTAATTGTAGGTGAAAAACAACTTTCATTCCATATAACTCATAGTACATGTAACTTGAAACATTTTCCATTTTCTATTTTGAAAACATGGAAAAATAATTATGTGCAAAAGAATATTCTTTCATTTTATGTACTATTTGAAAATAAGAGAATATCTTATTTGCATGAAGCAGAGAGTATGTACTTACAGTACAGGCAGTTCATTCCTTTAGTTTCAAAAAACAGTTTCTGGAACACTTCAAAGGTGTACTTTAGCGTTTTGGGGTACGCAAGGTTGAGGGCATAATTCAGTCCCACTAACAGTATGCAAGCTGTGGTTCTGTTTCCATAACCTTTCAGCACATTGGTGCCCTCCAAAACAATGCACACATCTGTTGGGTCCTCCTCAGCTGTAGAATTGTGAATTACCACCAATTTCATAACTTCTTTGGTGTAGCCATCAAATTCATCCTCCTGCTGTGTGTGTGTGTGGGGGGGGGGGCAAATAGATGTTAATTAAGTCAAATTATTATGTTGTTCGATTACAGTTGTTTTCTTTGTTCATGCCATTTATTTGATTACAAGCAAGGTTTTTGTATTAACCAGCACTAAGGAACCTTCAAAACAGTCATAAGTAAATGTCCCCCATCTGTAAAATAAATCTAGATGAATAAAATGGTTTAATCCTAATCTTATGGAAAAAAATTATAACTTTCTTTGATGGACAGATTTAATTTTGTTCAAATGAAAACAATGATCAGCAAACAATGTTTGCAGCATCCAGTTTTGGAAATAGAAGCTGAAGCATGCTTGCTTAACACAATAGAACAAATGAGGTTCATTCTGTTGTGCCACAGCAGGCTTGTGTCAAGAAAGCAAGTTTGAGCTTTGGTTTGGGTTTGCTGATCAATGTGTATATGGCATTGAAAGTCTACATTAAATCTGCTCATCACAAAGTGATCACATAATTAAGAGCAAAACTTTACATAAAAATAATGCGCACATAAGAAAATATGTAACTCCATGTTGACAGGAATAAAAGGCAGAAAACAGGACACAGGGTTTCTGCAGGTATTGTCAAATCTTATTTAATGCTTTTTAATGCCCTTTTTAATGTAATTTTTAAAAACACTTTTAATGCCATAACTAACACTTTTGTATCTGTCATATATACAGATTTTTATAATATTTATCTTTTATTCCTAATAAATGTTTTTATGCCAATTTTCAAGTCATAGTTCAGGCGCGGGCAGGGACACAGACTTCTCCTTATTTTGCACAGCCAATTCATTTGCAACAAGGTACAATGCCTATAGACTCAGTGTTTAGTTTGGGTAACTTCATTCCTGGTATGAATACTTCTTGGTTTTCTCTTCATATAAATCTGTGGGGGAAAAAGTCAGAAACAGATTTTTATATGAAAGTATAATAGTGTCAAAATTCCTCAAAGCAAAATAGCAGGTTGAATTACATGAACTGAAAAAAAAAACTTGTTGTAATAAAAATGTTTTAATTTGATCTGAATTAAAAAAAAAAAAAACCTTAGAGCACTAACAATGTTTGAAATTTTTGCCACTACAATTTATTGTGGTTGCATATTTCATATGAAAATGTAATTCAAGCATTTAAAATTCAAAGCAAAAATATTCAAGTTACTAAATTGCAGTTCAAAAATATTTTCAAATGTTAAAAATACAATCTTCATTATTTTTCAATCTTACAAATTCAGGTCGCTAAAATTCAGGTCTTCACATCCGGGATATCACAGAAAGAGCAGTGGAGTGCCGATTGCTGTGTCCATGCCGCAGTGTACTTTAAAGTCTGCTTCCTCCTCCCTGTGCAGTGTACTTCTCAGAAACTATTTACCGATCGGAACGCAGCACTCTTAACTAACAGGCTGGGTTGCCAGTTGCACAATAAATGGTTAAAAGACCCCTCTGCCGTAAACGCTATATTGAAAGAAAAGCCCGCGCTCTTTCATTCACACGCGAGAGCGATGGGTTTCCTGCCCACGCGCTCAGTAATGTACCGTTACATTTCAGGAACAAGATGGGATTAATTTCCTCAGCAGCAGCAACAACATTTCATGCTGTTTACACTTTCATTTTTATTGCTTATAAATAAAGGTAACCAGAAAAACGTAAAGTGTGGATAGTACGTTTTAATGTCAGTCTGATTAAATTAAAATAAAAAAAGATTTTTTTTTTTGTTACAAAGTATTTTATGCAATGCAATTACTCTACAACATTTCAATTTAATAGCAGCAACCTGGTGCAGCTGGGGCTCGAACAACTGACCTTCTGATTTGTAACTCAGAGCCTTAGCACACTGAACCACCCCTGCCTTCAGTTAGTTCGAAATCATAAGTCTTGGAACAATCAACACCATTCGCACTGTGACTTTGTCGCATATAAAATTGTACATCAATGGCTACACTGCAATTAACCCCATTTCTCATTTTTTATTGCAGTTTATATTCTTTATTTATATATCTTGTAGTTTTTGTCCATCATTGCACTAGTACCTCTGGTCAGTTCTCACATTCCCCTGTGTATATTGACTGTGTGTAAGATATACAGTGTGTAATCTATAAGCTATACTACTGTTACTGTCTCTATCGCTGCTGGATATCTGGAATTTCCTTCGGGATCAATAAAGTATTTATCTATCTGTCTATCTATCTGTCTATCTGTCTGTCTTTATCCTTTGTCTTGAATAGTCCCTATCAGTTTCTTTGCCCAGTCGGAGCACAGAGTCAGACGGCTGCGGTACTCCAGTGTCACTCGCTGAACCCATGCTGTTTGACTGCTTCCTAAATGTGTTTCTGCTGCTGTACAGAAGTTTTCCACAGACTGTACATTACTGAGCGCAGGGGAAGGAAATCCATCGCTCTCACGAGTGAATGAAAGAGCGCTGGCTTTGCTTTGAATATAGCGTTTACGGCAAAGGGGTATTTTAACCGTTTATTATGCAACTGGCAACCCAGCCTGTTAGGTAAGAGAGCTGCGTTCCCATCAGTAAGTAGTAGGTGAGAAGTAGACTGCACAGGGAGCAGGAACTGTTAGATGTTTTTATAAGGTGCACAACCCAACAGGCCCTTGTACAGTTTACAGGGTGTCTTCACAGTAAATTTGCCTGAGTAACTCAAATTGAAGAAAATTTCATTCTATTTTACATTTGGTCCCTCTCTGAAAAGAGTAAAGGTTACACTTTTGATAGAGTTGTTTTTCCAGTGTTAATTTTGCGCAATTTAGAGTTAATATTTTACTCTTTCATTTTACATTTCACTCTATTTAGAGTTTTTTAAAATTAACTCTTGTACTATTTTTCTCAGTTCAGAGGTACATGAAATTGACTGCTACATTTAAACTCTGTTCAGAGGAATTTTAAATTGACTCTACCACAATTTATCTCTTCTCCAGAGTTGTTTATCATCTATTATGAGTGGGCTACAATTAATAACTAATTCTCTTCAGAGTTATTTCTCTGAATTACACCATTCATATTTAAAAGCTCTAAAATTAAGAACATGCTTTTCAGTATTAAAATAAATCCAACAACAAACTGTATACTCATATTTCAAAATTTTATTTTTCAAGCTCCTCTCCAAACAACATTACACTCAATTCACTTGTCACTGTGATTGTGTGATTGTCTTGTGATTGTGACAAATGATAAAATAAAAAGCAGTGCTAATATATTGAAGGAGATGAAAAAGAATTATATGAAACAATACGGTACAATAAACAAATCAGAATTACAACCATAAGACATCAGGATGACAAACAACTTGTGGTGTAAAATATCCCTGATCTCCAGAACCTAAAGTGCTTTTGTGGTATGAGCAACATAACGATTTCAGTGCAGTTGTTATTAACAGGATGTGCTCATCTTTAATAACAATATTCTGGATTACATGAAATACAGGAATGTCATTTTGAACTTCAAAACAAACTGCCAGCTCTGAACGATAAGTGTTTCCACAGCGTTTGACCCATTTCACATTTAGCACCTTAGTCCACAGAGGCATATCAAGTTTCTCAGCCATCTCAGCACCAACTTCCATTTTATTCAATGAGACAGTTTTTCCAGGACCGAATTTCATGCCATTTGGATCGAATGTTTGCCAAATGTAAGCCATTTAGCACTGGTGTTTCTTTGCCAATGTGTTCATTATATTTTTAAAGCTTTTTAGCTGCTTTTTAAAAACATTATGCTTAGATTCATAACGCATACACCAACAATGTATCAGTGGTCCAATTTTCTGCATACAACTGGGGTAATGCACCATTAGATGATGCTTTGGCAATAAGTTCTTATCAGGAAACAAATGGTTAAACAAACTGTGGTGTTCTGCAATCAGATGTGTCAAATAAATGGGGATGCCAGTGAATATAACTGAAGAAAACACAATATTGACTATCTGAAGCAATAGGATGTCAATCAGGCATCAGAATGTCAAAATGAACAAATGAACAAATACCAGTGCAGATTATTAGGATGCACAAGATTTCCAAACATGATGGGCAGATAACGCAATAAACACCAGCTCTGAGTGGTATTTAAGCCTAAGTCATTGGAACCGTCTATCAATTGTACACCCGGAGGTTTGCTGTTTTGTTCCATAAAACCATAGTTAAAACTCTGAATTTGTCTGTTTACTTCTGCTGATGTGGTGTAATTTTCAATCAGGTGCTGAATTAGTAACTTCATCTCAAATTGACCTACCCCTTCATATGTCATGCATAATATCAACTGAAAAATGTTCAGAGGTGTGGAAATATTTCAATGAATTTAAAAGACAAGACTTTTTTACTCCCATTACTTAAGGCAGACTGGGATTGCTCTGCATTCTCTGGCAGTGTTCAGCGTGAAGTTTTTTAATTCGCAGTGTCATCTTTTGTCACGAGCAACCGAGGGACGAACACAACAGCCTTAGCAGTTAGCCTGTGTTGCGTGGATGGTAAACCCAAACGCGGAAGTAGCGCGAGTAGGCAGGATAACCACGCGTTTACTCTTAGAACTTTCTTACAAAAAGAGCAAGGATCTACACAAATAAACCCGCGTTCTAGCAACACACACTCGTCGGTGAAGCGTTAGCGAAGGCATAGATGAACTCAATGACTGAGCGATGTGAAGCGCCATTTTGTCTCCTTTTATGCTTCCTGAATCGCGATCGTACTACTTCTGGGTCCTCATGCCGGTCACGTTACGAGTGTGTGACATCTTTGGACTATTTTCACTGAAAACTGTCTGAAGGTCCGCTTTCTCTAGTAGGCAAAAGCGGCAACAATACCTAGCACTAAATGATTCCAAAAAAACAAACAAGGAATGGACACCAAGGTTGTCACCTGTAACCTGTACTATGGTTCCATTAACTGTGTGATCAAAGGAATCTGAATTCCACTGGTTTCCAGTGTTGAGATATCCTGCACAAGAGGCTCTAGAATTTTATCAAACTCATAGGTTTTGATATCTTGTGCATGAAATAAAGTGGCTGTATATTTAGCAAATTTGAGGTGTATTTAGAGGAAATATTTCTAAGGGTAAAATAGATAGCCCCTAACTTATGTATTCCTCGTTTTGATCCAAGGGGGTTTGAGCATTCAAATTCATCAAAAAAAAAGCTGGATCTGAAATGTATGTCTCTGTTTTGAGAAGAGTCAATGATTCTTAAAGAATTCTCCGTCATAAAGACAATTTGGTCTTTGCCGTGAATCTCTCGCTGTCATATCTGTAATGTTAGGGTGCTTATAAATGGACTGTAATGTCTCAAGAATCGGTATATATACAAATTTATCTTTAACAATGGATTGGGCAAAAGTTCTAGTTGTTCTGTTATGCCTCGTTGCAAATCTTGTTCCAAGAACATATTCAACAGGATCTATTTTTCCCCATTTGTCTGAAAAGTACCGCATTCTCTTGCTCTCAGTGTTTAATGATGCAAGACGATTTTGCATATTTCAAAACACTGATCAATTTGAGACTCAATAACGCTTTTTATGGGCTCCTATAAGGATAGGCTGTTTTTCACCAATTCTTGAGTTTCACTATGAATATCTCCAACCACTTCTTCTAGAGCACCAACAACATAGTTAATAGTTGTCTCTGCAACACCAGCAACTTTAAGTTAAGCTTAAGGTGGGTTATGATTTGATAAAACAGCTACACCACTGTGACAACGGGCTTCCAGCCAGTGCACATAGAAAGAGAAAGCTTCCTCGCTCGGCCAAAATAAATCACTCGATAGCCCAAAAGGGGGCGGCGCGCCACCGTGCACCAGAAGGGGCCACAGGAGGGAACCTACCCTCCACCTGTCGACCGTTCCAAATGAAAGCATCCCGGCGGCGCATACCGGGGGGGAGAAAATAAGCATAGGGATTTACGTGTGTGTTGTTCTCTTTTTGCAGACTCGGATTCTGGAGGGAGATATTGTTCACGGACGCCGACAAGAAGGGGCCGCCACTCCTGCGCACCTGCCGCCCCGCTACGGCGCGCTTCTGCTCCGGCCCCAGGCAACCCACCCCTGTGAGACACCTGAGCACGGACCGCAGGCCACCGACTGGGTCTCCTGCTCTTTACTCCCCTCGCACACATACCGCAAATAGACACTTTACTAATAAGAGAAACCGTACCACTTTGCATCACTGTACATAAAGCGCACCTGTTCTCACTGCATCTGTGTCTCTGTGTGTCCGTGAATCTGTGCCCACTACGGAAAGGCTTTACAACCACCTAATAAAATGGAGTTGGCATTGGATGAGCTTTCACCAAAATCGAGGTGTGAATGGTCACTTGCACACTTGCTGAGATGCTTTTGTAATCCAGAAAAACTATGGTAAACCTGTGAACAACCTCTTTGAGCACATTTTAACTTGAGTCTTTTTCCTGGACAAAGGCCATGAACTAATTTAAAGTGCCTTATAGGGGCATTGTCATTAGTATGCCCCTTTTTACAAATGAAACAAATCATCTGCTCACTGGAGGACTCTAGCTCTCAACTCAGCCACTCTGGGATTCACAGTGGTTTGCAGAAAGCTATACACATTGGTCAATTCCTGACAGTATAAAGTGCCAAAAACAAAGTGAGCTTTGAAAAGCTCATCAACACAGACCAATGAATTAGAAGCCTTACAGGGTAGAGCATGTTGGTCAATTACAATGAACCAAGAATGGACCCTACTTTTCTTTGGACCAACAGCAAGTAGATATGGCTGGAGGCTCTCTCCAATGCTATCCAAGTGCCCTTGGATACTGGTCCCAGTCTGTGAAAGAATGAAAACACATTAGTGTCAATGTGACTTAACAGTTAAACATCAATTAACAGCACAAAGAAAGATACTGTTATGTCTTCCACCAATGTTTCTATATTACATACTTCCAGGACATTCCAACAGGTCATTATAATATATGTGCAAGGTAGAAAAGAATAGCACAAGTACAACAATGTGGAGGACAAGTGATTTTTAAGGGAAATAAGCAAGTCTGAGAAAGAAGCAAGTTCGTGTTCACATAATGACACAAAAAAAAAAAAAAAAAAAGAAATAGTGTCATTTGATCAGCTTAAATCAGTAGCTTTACCTTGATGAACTTCACAAGATGCATTTCTAGATGAAATCTTTCCTGGTCTCTTGCGGCCTTAACTTGAGGGTGGCAAAAGATGAACCAGGATCAGAATGGAAGACATGTTGCTACCCCAACCTAAAGACACACACACAAAGAAACACATTCATACCCTCCTAATCACTTGACTTAGCTTGACTTGGAAGAGGTCCCATTGTAAATACATTAACCACAGTACTTTAGTTAATACTGAACTCAGATGCAATATAAGAGCACATTCCTGGCTAGTCTTTATGGCTACAGATGTGTGGATAAATTTAGGTGAAACCTCTACAGATACTGAACTGACGTCATACAGTACAACTTTACCTACAGCATATCAAAGATTCTTTTGTTATTCGGACTCCCGAATGAAAACAATTTCAAACTGTAAATATGCCGTCCTGTACTAGGCCATTGTTAAAAGATCAGGGTAGAAATGTTAGAGACACAGGTGAAATCAGACAGTTTACCACATTGCAAATCTGTGTTGCATATAAATCATATGTACTGGATAAAGTTGTGATTTTGTGACAATTTAATCTCTATAAATCTGAATAAAGCTAGGCTTTCATGAATGCATAACTTCCTCTTAAATAATTTTAAGTGTAGGTACCTACTTCAACTTCAGTGGCTTCAGCATTTTGGATGAGCTCATGGAGCTCACAAGTCTGTCTGAGGCCACGGCTCTGTGTAAACCTTTGGTGTTAGGTTGGTAGACCACTTCTCCAGCAACTGTAGAGGTCACATCACCAAAAAGAAATCTTGATCAATCTGCCAAATATAATTAAAGTAGGTACCACAGTAGGAATTTTCTTTGTTTTCCTAACACATCTCTGTTACTGCAGAACAACTATAGCACTTGATTTCATATTTGGCCGTTTTAATGTTTTAAGTCTCACATACCAAGCCTGGTATATCCAGGAATTGTGGAAAAATTGATAGAATATCAGCTGACTCTTTAGGGTCGTGCAGTAGTTTCTGGCGATAGCCCAGTGTGAACTTCATCTTTTCCTTTACCACTGACTCATCAGCTGTATGCTTCATTATGGCTATTGCTTCCTGACACTGTTGGTCTTCAGTCAAAAAGGAGTCTTCTTTGTAGGGATGTCCGTCAGCAGTTTGCCCACCTAAAGTGTTTATACCAGTATGGAAACCACATTTGTAATTCCTATTGTTTTTTCCAAAGCACAAAGCATTGATTCCAAAACTAGATAAATGAAACTAGATTTAAAACATGCATTTATCCCAGAGTGATATTTAGGTTTGCCCAACGTTGATGGCTAAAAATGTTTGAATTTTAAAAGAACAGAGAATATTTTCTGTAGAGATGCTGTGTAACATGAGACCTCATTCACTATATTACTTAAGGACAGACCAATTTGGAACAAAATAATACTTCAAAGGCAAGTCACAAATGTTGAGATGAGTAAAATAAGCAAGTTGTATATTCATCTGAAAATAAATATTAAATCTAATAAATATTAGTCAAACTAATAAAAGTACTGAATTAACATCAAATCTTGCACCTGTTTGTGGTTGCCGGGAGCGCTTCATCCGTCCTTCTGGTGCTTCTTTTTGCAGTGTTTTAATCCTCCATGCCAAATATCCACTTCCATCTTCTGCATTGTAGTAATGCTCCTATTCCCAGAACAATACACCTAGCAGTGATACATTACCCAATTAAGGCCCCGATCACACCAAACTCGTTTTTTTTATTTCTGAAAACGTGAGGCGCACAGCACTGCCATTTCCTCGGTCAAATTTTGAAAAAAAAAAAAAAGAACAGCGTTTTTTTGTTGCTATGCAAACACTGAAGCAATATCGAAACAATGGTAAACGTTGGTCACCACAACATAAGGCCCGCCTCTGCATTCATTCAATTGGACAATGGGAAAAAACGTGAATGACGTTGATCACTTTTTTAATTCAGAGTTGCTTTTTTTTTACTTCGGGAGCTCAGAGCTCTCCTGAGAAAATACGAGGTGATCAGGGTGCATAAGCGGCACGCAGGACGCTCACTACCAATCGAAAACAATTAAAAAAAGGCGCCTCTCACTGCAAAAAAGGGTTCGGTATGATCGGGGCCTTAGGCTATAAATGCCACATCAATTATAATAAATATAGACTTTAGTCTGCAATATACAGAATGACTCCTCTTCCTGTAAACCAAAAATATTAAGAGGCAATAGCCACTTACATATCCAAGCTTGCTCCTTGGGTCAGCCAAACATGGGAAAAGGGAAATGATTCCCTTTGCACATTCTTCCTTTAAACGTTGGGAAGGGCTTGTTCTAAACACACAGAACAAAGGAGGCAATTATAATTATACATTTAACCCATGACATCATGAACATCAATTTACAAAATAATGTATGAACAACTTACCCATGTTCATTTGTCAGATATGCTACTAAGATTTTCACCATGCCATGTCTTCAAGCATCTGATAGACCTTTGGTGCGGGCATATTCATTTAAGATGTTTTCTCCTCCAGGGCTGCTCTTTAGGATATCTTCGATCATCTGGAGGGGGAATGATGGAATATTGTGCAAAGATTATAAATTAAGAAATATATAGTTTCAAATGTTTTTTTATAAATCATCCTATATATATATATATATATAATTCGGAGACAAGATTGGTGACCCTTACTTAGGCAAGATGCCATTCGTCAGTTGGATTCTTTTCAGGAGGGCTTCTAATCAACAGTGCTATGTCATCGGACTCTGATGTACCTTTAGTATCTCCTAATGATCTTGATCTTAAAGAATCTTCAATATAAACCATATCAATTGTCTGATTAACTGTTCATGCTACTGTGGTATCATGCTACACAGCTATTAAGAATTAGTCCAATAGCCATATTAGACTGTGCAAAATAGTGAATATTGCTGTGAATAAACAGAACAGAATCAACACTTTACCATCAATGTTTGCTGTGCCTGGAATGACAATTTCTAGGACACCAAGATCTGGCCGTCAACAGATGCTTCCTCATCAACTTCTGTCTTTGAGTCATCAAAGACTTTAACATCCATTGTAGGAAGATCAAATTTCTTAGCAACTGAAGGAAAACACACCAATGCCAAAGTGTGTTTTTTTAACCCCATAATATGCAATCAAACACACGGTATTTGTTTTGATCCTTCGCCATTTGCCCAGGTCTCTGTGACATCACTATCACCCCTCCCACTTCCTCTTTACTATTTTTATTAAATCAAGATGATTTCACTCACCTGTTCCCCTCGTCTTTGTTGTAATCATTCACCCTATTTATTCCCTCGTGTCTGTTGTCCTGTGTCAGATCGTTGTTCCATGTCGCCAGCTGCTTGCCTGTTTTCGTGTCCTGTCTAGTCTGGTATATGCTGTGTCTTATTTTGGCTCCAAATCAGTATCCTTCGGTATGTTTGTTTTTTTCACCTTCTCCCCCTTCTCTCTCAGTGTTTTTGTCCTTTTTCATCTAGGCTGGGTCCTGTTTTTCTTAGTTTGCGCTGCTCTGCAGTTTCCCGTCCCGAGGCCGGCTTGCTCTCGCTCTTCTTCGCGGCCGTGCAGTTCAGTGGACTTCGGCCCTTTGTTTTTTTGTCTTTTTGTCTGAGCCAAGGCAATAAAATAAAACCTTGAAAGAGACCTGCAATTGTGTCCGTTGTGTTTCCCTGACAGAACGATCTGACCAACATGGACGCAGGTCCCGATCCTTTCAGATCAGCAGTGGCCCAACAGGGGGTGCTCCTAGGCCAGCATGAGACCCAGTTGACCAGCACCACATGAGAGGTTGAGTTCCTCGCCAATCAAGTGGCGGACCTCACTGATCGCATCCAGGAACTCCAGCAAGAGGGCGCTCAAGCAGGTTCGGCACAACTCTCCTTCCGTCACAAGCATGAACCCCACTGTAACAACCCACCTCCCTATGATGGGTTCGCCCTCCAGCCACGCACGTTTGCAGTGGAAGAGACAAGGGTGGCATTTGTCTCTCCTTACGGGTAAGGCTCGTGAATGGGGAACCTCTGTCTGGGAGGTCATGCTTTGACTCGTTTAACGATCTTCAGCAGGAGATGATGAGACTTTTTGACCGGTCTGTCAGAGGACAGGAGGCAGCGGACAAGCTCGCACGGCTTTGTCAGGCAGGTCGTTCAGTCACGGAGTTTGCCATCCAGTTCAAGACCTTAGCAGCCTCCTGTGACTGGAATGAGGCAGCCTGTCGGGCCGGGCTTGAGGAGGACATACAGGACGAACTGGCCACTCACGACTTGTCACACGACCTTGATGACCTCATCTATCTGGCACTCCGCATCGAGGCTTGTCTCTGTCATCGGCACCAGCGCCGGATGGTCCGTTTCCCTAGCCGGGTGGAAGGTTCTCACTCTCCCTCTGCGACTGCTGACCTGCCAGAACCTGAACCCATGCAGGTGGGATGCCTTCGTCTCACACCCCAGGAGAAACAACTGCATCTGACCAAGGGCCTGTGCCTCTATTGTGGGAAGCCAGGCCACTTTGCAGCAGCCTGCCCAGCAAAAAGCCAAAGCTCATCAGTGAAGCGGGGGATCCTGGTGAGTGCTATTCCTTTTTCACAATCCCTCTCCTCTCGCACCCTTTTGTCTGTTTTGGTCCAGTATGGAAAGACTTCAGAGTCATGCTCAGCCTTGATCGATTCGGGGGCTGAGGGTAATTTCATGGACAGCTCAATGGCTACACAGTTGGGTATTCCAGCCATCCCTTTGCCTGAGTCTATCCCTGCCCAATCCCTAAATGGGACCTTAATTACTACTATCTCTTATCAGACACCCAAGGTTAGCCTAGTGGTCTCAGGCAATCATCGTGAGGAAACCACATTGTACCTTCTAGACTCTCCTAGTGCTCCTATAGTTTTCGGGCACCCCTGGTTGGTACAACATGGCCCTCACGTTGATTGGTCTGGAAATTCTGTTTTGTCTTGGAACCAAAATTGTCTTGCTTCTTGTCTTGGTCCTGCCTCCTGGTCCTGGTGCTCAGCAAGTCCCGGGCCATGTCCTTGCCTCCTCACCGCCCTTACGACTGTGCTATTGAGCTCCTCCCAGGCACTTCTCCGCCCAAGGGTCATTTATATTCCCTTTCAGGTCCAGAAAGAGAGGCCATGGACACATACATCAGCGAGTCCCTCAAAGTCGGCCTCATCCGTCCCTCCTCCTCTCCTGCGGGTGCAGGCTTTTTCTTTGTCAAGAAGAGGGATGGCTCCCTGCGTCCTTGCATTGATTATCATGGGTTGAATGACATTACTGTTAAGAACAGGTACCCCCTCCCTCTTATGTCTTCAGCTTTTGAACTCTTGCAGGGAGCCAAGGTCTTCACCAAGCTTGACCTGCGCAACGCCTACCACCTAATCCGCATTTGGGATGGTGATGAGTGGAAGACAGCTTTCAACTTTAGGACACTTTGAATACCGGGTCCTTCCGTTTGGTCTGACCAATGCCCCTGCTGTCTTCCAGGCCCTGGTAAATGACGTGCTGAGAGACATGGTAAATCAATTTGTCTTTGTGTACCTAGATGACATCCTGATATTTTCTCCTTCTTTGCAGGTACACACTTGGCATGTCCGCCAGGTGTTGCAACGGCTTTTGGAGAACCAACTATTCGTGAAAGCGGAGAAGTGCGTCTTCCATGCAAGGTCAGTTTCGTTCTTGGGGTTCGTGATTTTGGCGAGTGAAATCAGAGCCGACCCTGCTAAAATGAGGGCGGTAGCTGAGTGGCCAACTACTGACTCTCGGAAGGCTTTGCAGTGATTCTTGGGGTACGCCAACTTTTATCTGCGCTTCATCTGGAACTTCAGTCAGCTGGCTGCACCCTTAACAGCGCTCACCTCTCCAATGGTACTGTTTAAATGGGGTAATGAGGCCCAGGAGGCCTTTGATAAATTAAAGTCCCGGTTTGTCTCTGCTCCTGTCTTGCCTACTCCAGATCCTAAACGACAGTTTATTGTTGAGGTGGACACTTCCGATGTTGGAGTCCTGTCACAACGTTCTCTTCAGGATGGTAAGGTGCATCCTTGCGCCTTCTTTTCCCACCGCCTGAGCCCCACTGAGTAGAATTATGACATAGGGAGTTGTTGATCTGGAACATGCTCTCCGCTGCCTGGCATTCCATAATCCGACCTCTTGTTGTCATCAGCTGTCCTGGGTGGAGTACGCCCATAATACTCTACCAGTTTCTGCCACAGGTATGTCGCCATTTCAGTGTTCTGTTGGCTATCAACCCCCTCTGTTCCCTTCACAAGAACCCGAAGCGGCGGTTCCGTCTGCCTTGGCTTTTGTTCAACGTTGCCGGCACACCTGGAGAAAAGCTAAGGAGGCCTTGGCCCAGGCTAGTAGATGGACCAAAGTTGCGGCCGATCGCTACCGGACTCCTGCCCCACACTATGTTTGTGGTCAAAGAGTATGGCTTTCCACCAAGGACTTGCCTCTCAGGGTAGCTTCACGTAAGCTGGCTCCCAAGTTCTTTGGCCTGTACCGGATCACAAAGGTCTTGAACCCAGTGGCGATTCGGCTCAAGCTCCCTTCCACGCTTGGTCAGGTACACTCAAAGGTTAAACCTGTGTATTCCTCCCCTCTTGTCCCTTCTGCCCTGACACCCCCTCCCCCGTCTAGTGGATGGCTCCCCAGTATACACTGTCAGGAGGTTGCTGGACGTCCGTTGCAGAGGTCGGGGTTTTCAGTACTTAGACTTAGTACTTGGACTGAGAAGGCTATGGTCCGGAGGAGAGGAGTTGCATTCCGGCCCAGGATGTTCTGGATCGGGCGCTGTTCGACGACAAGGTGAGCCCCTCCCTGGTGGCGCCTAGTGGCACCCATGGGGGGGGGAGTACTGTCAAACCCCTGGTCTGATCTCTATGATGTTTATTTTCTCCCCTTTTACAGATGAAGCACTTTCAAACAGCCGGCTGGTCCGTGAATGGACCTTTAACTATCCGTTAGAATTCCTTGAAGTTCCGTGTATGGAACATGATCCCCCGCGATGATGCAATGAATGAAGCCACGCCCCATAAACAAACCCCACAACTTCTCATGTGGCGAAATGGTTAAAGCCGCTGTATTGCAAGGCGATCCGGTTTAATTTGGTTTTACGCAGTTTCATGTGCTGTGTGTGAGAGGGAGAGAGCTTATATTGTGGATTACTACTACTGCTACTACTGTTAGTAATAATAATAATTATTGTAATGTAAATTAAACCCATGGGTCTCAACCATCACTAAATCAGCCAATGTCTACAGTATACTACTGTCTTTTTCACTGCTTATATTTTTTGCCCTAGTTTCATTTGGTTTTATATGATTTCATGTGCTATTTGTGTGTGCGTGTATGTGTGTGTGTGAGGGAGAGAGGGCTTATATCGTGATTTGTCCTAGTTTACTAAAGCCTGGCTTACTACTACTAATAAAAAATTTTCTATGTTACCCATGGGTCTCAATCACAAAATCAGCCAATGCTGTAAACAGATGATACAACAAATTATATTATCTGAAAATCACGTTTTGTTTGAACATGTAAATATATACAAAAAAATAAATATAATATGGCTCAGTTTTATTAATATACTGTAACTGTCATGGGGCGTGGCTGCCGTGGTAGACCCAAGTGCAGATGAGCAGCAAGAAGAGATCCGTTGAGGCTTGTCTTGACAGGACGGGCTTAACTCCGTGCATATGACAGTTAGATTGGAAGCCTGCTTGTGGTGGCGCATGCATTTTGAACTGAATGCGGAGGTGGAGCGCTGGTGTCCATGACATGAGGCAAAGACGTGGTCATTGAAACGAGGCGAGGTCGAAAACGAGAAGGCAAGATGAGACAGAACGCTGGAATATTGAATAGGGTGAGTGAGTGCACAATAATCTGGCGAGGAGATGTAGTCTGAGTGCGAGTTAAATAGGGAGGAGAGGTGATTATGGATTGAGTACAGGTGTGCAGAGTGGAGAATGAGGCGGTGGAATGAAAGCAGTGGGGCGGATCATGGAACCGGGGTGTGCAGGTGATCATGACAGGGCTGTGGCTTGGCGGGTCGTGACAGTACCCCCCCGCCTACGAACTACTAACAGGTGCCTCGGGGTGGAGCTCAGTAATCAGAGATCGATCTAGTATAAATCTGGCTGGTACCCAACTTCTTTCTTCAGGGCCATAGCCCTCCCAGTCCACCAAGTATTGGAGACCACGTCCGCGGCGATGAGCCTTAAGGAGTCGTCGAACTGTGAAAGCCCCACCCCCGTCTATGAGTCTGGGTGGTGGGAGGGTAGAGCTAATGGACACGTGACCAACCTACGGAGCTGGGAGACGTGGAAGGTGGGATTCACTCTGCGCATAGACAATGGCAGGACCAGTCTGACAGAACGTGGGTTGATGATGCGGGTGGGCCGGTGAATCTTGGTGAGAGCTTCTTGGTGGTTGTCTTGAGTGGAAGGTCGCGAGCAGAGAGCATGACCCGTTGGCCGACGTGGTACCTGGGAGCAGCTAAATGATGACGGTTGGCTTTGCGCTGGAAGATGCTGACAGACTGGTTTAATTGGGTACGAGGACGTTGCCCTGTCCTTCTGCAGCCGTGAACAAAGGCTTGAGCTGAGGGGACCGCGGCTTCTTCCTCTTGGGTGGGGAACAGGGGTGGTTGGTTAACAAGACAACTCAGGGAACATTCCAGTGGAGAAAGTGGGGAGCGAGTTATGAGCATACTCGATCCATGGGAGAAATTGGCTCCAAGAAGCTGTGTCGCGAAACGCCATGCACCTCAGTGACTTCTCCCGCTCAGTTTGACCATTGCTTTGAGGGTGAAAACCAGATGAGAGACTAGGTGTGGCCCCAATAAGACCACAGAAGGCCTTCCAGAATTGCGCTGAGAACTGGGGGCCTCTGTCTGAGACAATGTCCGTTGGCAGTCCGTGAAGTCGGAAGACATGGGTAATTAGAAGTTCCGCTGTCTCTTTGGCAGAGGGTAGTTTGGGTAATGGAATCAAGTGGGCAGACTTTAAGAACCGGTCAACCACGGTTAAAATAGAAGTGTTGTTGTTGGAGGGTGGTAATCCGGTAACAAAGTCAATGGAGATGTGAGACCAGGGACGGCGGGGAATGGGGAGGGGTCTTAGGAGACCCTCTGGGGCACGATTTGTAGTTTTATTTCTGGAGCATATGTCGCAAGATGCCACAAAGTTTCCAACATCTTCCCTGATGGTAGGCCACCAGAAGCGTTGTTGCGTCAAAAACACGGTATGGGTCACCCCTGGGTGGCAGGCTAGTCTGAAGCAGTGTGCTCAGTCCAACACTTGGGGGCGTAGACGTGCTGGTACAAAGAGTAACCCAGGTGGGACATTGCTTGGGCCCGGTTCTTGTTTGAGGGACTGAAGGACTGCATTCTCCACTTCCAATCGGGCTTGACATTCTTCGAACCTGGGCGATAGGACAGCGTAAAGTTGAAGCGTGAGAAGAACAATGACCAGCGTGCTTGCCGTGAGTTGAGTCTTTTGGCAGATCTTAAGTATTCTTGGTCAGTCCAGACTAAAAACAGATGTTCTGCACCCTCCAGCCAGTGTCTCCATTCCTCGAGGGCAAGCTTGACTACCAGTAGTTCACGGTCTCCGTGGTCATAGTTGCGCTCAGGGGCCGGAGTCGACGGGAAAAGAAGGAGCAGGGGTGGAGCTTGTTATCCTTTGGTTATCTCTAAGAAAGGACGGCCCCGACTCCTGTCTCAGAAGCGTCGACTTCAACAACAAACTGAAGCGAGGGGTCCGGGAACGTAAGGATGGGTGCTGTAGTGAATCGGTGCTTGAGTTCAGTGAGGGTTTTTTCTGCTAGGGGATTCCATTTGAACGGGGTTTTAGTGGAGGTGAGTGTTGTGATTGGGGCCAGCTCACATCATTCATGAGTGCCTGGAAAACCGCTGGTGCGTTGGTTAATCCAAATGGAACCACGAAGTATTCATAGTGACCAGTGGGGGTGTTAAAGGCGGTCTTCCACTCATCACCTTCCCTTATCCTGACCAGGTGGTAAGCATTTCTCAGGTCTAGCTGGTTGAAAATGCGAGCATCCTGGAGCAGCTCAAATGCAGTAGTCATTAAAGGAAGTGGATAGCGATTTTTAACAGTGATTTCATTTAATCCTCTGTAATCAATGCAGGGTCTGAGGGACTTGTCTTTCTTTTCCACAAAAAAGAATCCCGCACCGGCAGGGGAGGACGAGGGACGGATGATCCCTGCCGCAAGTGATTCCGTAATATATTGTTCCATGGCCTCTCTTTCTAGGCGAGATAGGGAGTAGAGTCTCCCTTTGGGTGGGGTGGTGCCGGGGAGGAGGTCAATAGTACAGTCGTAGGGTTGGTGAGGTGGGAGTGAAACAGCCCGTGACTTGCTGAAGACCTGCTGCAGATCGTGGTAATCTACCGGGACCTTGGATAAACTGGGGATCTCTTCCTGTGATGTGGAACGGGTCTGAATTATGGTCGCTGAGCACAGACACGAGGAGTGACCAGTTGAGTGCCAATCGAGGATACTCATTCTTACCCAGTCAATGTGAGGGTTATGTAGCCTTAACCATGGAAGCCCCAAAATGATTGGGGCATGTGCACTTTTAACAATGAGAAAGGTGATGGTTTCAGTATGGTTGCCAGAAAAGCATAGAGTAACAGGGGCAGTGCGGTGAGTAATCTGTGAAAGTTTGCTTCCATCAAGCGCCTGAACATTAAATGGTTGACTGACTGGTAAACATGGAATCTCCAATTGAGAGGCCGTGGCTGAGGAGATTAGGTTCTGGTCGGCTCCAGAGTCCACTAGGGCATACGTTATATGAGACTGGTTTTCATGGGTTAGTGTGACAGCAAAGCATGATCGTTTATCTGAGGCAGAGGTAAATGTGGCGTTTCCCAGGGTCCCCAGCACTACCAGGGGGACTCGGTCTTTTAATGGACAGTTACGTACGCCATGACCAACCCTTCCGCAGTAAAAGCAGGCTCTGTTGTCCCTTCGTCGTTGCCGCTCCTTTGGCGAGATGTGTATGCGGCCAACCTGCATTGGTTCAGGGGATAATTTTGGGGTGCCTGAGGTGGTGGCCGGAATGTATGGCCTGGGGGTTTGATGTTCCTCTTGCCGGGTCTGTTTACGGGCGTCTATACGGATCGCTAGGTCAACTAGCCCCTGCAGATCAGATGGAAGCTCACGGGCCGCAAGCTCATCCTTGGTTAAATCGGAAAACCCATGAAGAAATGCATCAAAGAGTGCTTGCTCACCCCAGCCACTAGAGGGAGCCAAAGTACGAAAATCAATAGCATAGTCTGAGACAGAGTGGGATCCCTGGCATAGCTGGAGTATTTGGCTCGCTGCCTTGTGTCCCATGGATGAGCGGTTGAAAACTCTCCTCATTTCATCAGTGAACACTTTAAAGGTCATACAGCAGGGAACCTGAGCATCCCATAGTGATGAGCATCCCACTCCCTTGCTTTCCCGGAGAAGAGAGTAATGACGTAAGCGACTTTTGACCGTTCTGTGGGGAATGAGGAGGCCTGCAGCTCAAGCACGAGAGAGCACTGAGAGAGAAAAGATCGACAAGTGGAGGGATTCCCATTGTAGGTAGGCGGTGCAGGGAGATGTGGCTCATGACTAAAAGTATGCACAGGAGAGGGGTCAGACAAGGGGGTGCTGGGTGCGTTTGCTGACCCTGGTTGGTGAGCAATGTCAAGATCTCTGTGTTGAATTTCCTGCTGGTGAGTATTCAAGAGAGTTCCTTGACTCTTTATTGCCCCTTCAGTCAAGTAGTCTCTGCTGGGTCTAGGTTTGGCCAGATTATACTGTCACGGGGCGTGGCTGCCGTGGTAGACCCAAGTGCAGATGAACAGCAAGAAGAGATCTGTTGAGGCTTGTCTTGACAGGACGGGCTTAACTCTATGCATGTGACAGTTAGATTGGAAGCCTGCTTGTGGTGGCGCGTGCATTTTGAACTGAATGTGGAGGTGGAGCGCCGGCGTGATGTGGCTGAGCTCCGTGCAGAGAGCCGGCGTGTGTAACTTGAGCTCGTGTGGAATGCGGAAGCGGAGCGTAGATGTGATGTGCATGAGCTCCGTGCAGAAAGCCGGCGTTTGTAACTTGAGCTCGTGTGGAATTATTACTATCCTTGCTCACTTATTAAGTTGAAATTGATTTAAAAATTTTGCTTATCTTGCAAAACACTCACAGACCAAGTCACTCGCAATTCAAGGTTTCACTGTATTTAGAAACAAATTTCTAAATTGTGATTCTGAAGTATTTCACTTAATGGTTTTACTCTATATAGATAATATATATCATGTTTAATACACATGGTGGGTTTATGAAATGTTAAGGTCCCTCTTTCAGCCCACAGTTCTAATTAAACTCAATATTTACCCAATATAACGTGTTACATTCAGTATAAAGCTTACTTTATTATTTATTACAATACTGCTTCATAGTTAAAAGGCAGCTACAGGAACCAAGCAAAGACAAATTAAAATTTACATCAGCCTGGTGAGATTAAACCAAAAATAGGCCTTAAAAGGAAAACAGTAAGAAGGATTTATTCAGACACAACACACAGGCTTACAGAGATAAACCTGTACATTCAATTTACTGCTTTTCATTCACATACAGCAGTTAAAGATTGTATTCTCACAGATCCAAATAAAATCATAATTACAGGGATAATCAGCCCAATTCCTGTAAGAATCATAATCATAATAACAATAATAATAATAATAATAATTTATTAGGACACAGTCTTCATCTCCTGCAGGACCATCAGGTTGTCCATTTCGCCAAAACCTGAAGGAGAGAATCAGAGGATCTGCTGTGTTTCTCAGACTAATGAAGAGTCAGTAACTGTATCATAAGCAAAATATTACTACAGTGATTTCTTACCCAGTGCTTAGTGGTGTATTGTCCACCCACTTCCACTCGCCCTCTCTGTCTCTGTCATTCAGACCAATCCAAGCTGTTCTGCTGCTCAGCAGTTTGGTGATGAACGCCTGCCAAGATTGTAGTAAAACATAAGAATAACGAAGTCTCTCTCTCTCTCTCTCTCTCTCTCTCTCTCTCTCTCTCGTAGTATACATAGACACACTAGCAGACTCTAGGGGGAAGAAGGTTGCTTTGCCCCCTGGTACCCCTTTGGACACAAGAGTACCATGCAAGGCATCTGCACAGTAGAGGAAATGTTCAATAAAACATCCAACAAACTAAAGTACACATTATTATATTGCCAATATATCAGCGCAGATTAAGCTGACACTAATAAAGATTGTAATGTAGGTCGTATAAGGCTATTTTACAATCAAAATCAAATGTAGGAATAGAATGAACATGAATATTATATAGTAGCCCACATTACTAGTATACACAGACGTATTGCATTAGGCAGCTGTTATATATCTACTTTATAGATACGTATAATCCACAAATGCACACACATGCACACCCACCTGCTCCTCTGTGCTGTTTATGATCACGAGGTCTGCTCCTTTCTCTCTGCAGTCTTGTCTGCTCTTAGTCCAGTTCTTCATTTCAGTAGAAAAGGAATAAAAACTGGAGTTGAACTGAATCCATTCTTGTCTAATGAGTGAATCTATGAGTTTGATTAGGTTATTATTTATTTATTTATTTATTTATTTATTTATTTATTATGAATTATTTGTTAATTTAATGAACAACAAAAAACTCAGAAAAACCTGAAATGTACCTACTACATGTGTACTGTTTTATAATCTCATAAGTGATAGATTTTAACTATTAATTGAGATAATTAAATATTTCCTCACCACAAGTAGCTGTCCAGTTTTGCATGCTGTTGTTTGTGGTCTGTACCTGGTCTCTCTCTATCATCAGATTATCGTAACTGGTCTGGAGCTGGTCTCTCTCTAAGGTCAGGTTATTGTAACTGGTCTGTAGCTGGTCTCTCTCTAAGGTCAGGTTCTCGTAACTGGTCTGTAGCTGGTCTCTCTCTAAGATCAGGTCATCGTAACTGGTATGTAGCTGGTGTCTCTCTATCGTCAGGTTCTCGTAACTGGTCCGTAGCTGGTCTCTCTCTATCGTCAGGTTATCATAACTGGTCTGTAGCTGGTGTCTCTCTATCGTCAGGTTATCGTAACTGGTCTGTAGCTGGTCTCTCTCCATCGTCAGGTTATCATAACTGGTCTGTAGCTGGTCTCTCTCCATCATCAGATTAGAGTAACTGGTCTGTAGCTGGTGTCTCTCTAAGGTCAGATTATCGTAACTGGTCTGTAGATGGTGTCTCTCTAAGGTCAGGTTATTATAACTGGTCTGTAGCTGGTGTCTCTCTAAGTTCAGGTTATCATAACTGGTCTGTAGCTGGTGTCTCTCTAAGGTCAGGTTATCATAACTGGTCTGTAGCTGGTGTCTCTCTATCGTCAGGTTATCGTAACTGGTCTGTAGCTGGTCTCTCTCTATCATCAGGTTATCACAACTGGTCTGTAGCTGGTCTCTCTCTATCATCAGATTACAGTAACTGGTCTGTAGCTGGTGTCTCTCTAAGGTCAGATTATCGTAACTGGTCTGTAGCTGGTGTCTCTCTAAGGTCAGATTATCATAACTGGTCTGTAGCTGGTGTCTCTCTAAGGTCAGGTTATCATAACTGGTCTGTAGCTGGTGTCTCTCTAAGGTCAGGTTATCATAACTGGTCTGTAGCTGGTGTCTCTCTATCGTCAGGTTATCGTAACTGGTCTGTAGTTGGTCTCTCTCTATCGTCAGGTTATCATAACTGGTCTGTAGCTGGTGTCTCTCTATCGTCAGGTTATCGTAACTGGTCTGTAGCTGGTCTCTCTCTATCGTCAGGTTATCACAACTGGTCTGTAGCTGTTCTCTCTCTATCATCAGATTACAGTAACTGGTCTGTAGCTGGTGTCTCTCTAAGGTCAGATTATCGTAACTGGTCTGTAGCTGGTGTCTCTCTAAGGTCAGGTTCTCGTAACTGGTCTGTAGCTGGTGTCTCTCTAAAGTCAGATTATCATAACTGGTCTGTAGCTGGTGTTTCTCTAAGGTCAGGTTATCATAACTGGTCTGTAGCTGGTGTGTCTCTAAGGTCAGGTTATCGTAACTGGTCTGTAGCTGGTCTCTTTCTATTGCCAGGTTATTGTAATTGACCTGTAGCTGGTATCTCTCTATCATCAGGTTATCGTAACTGGTCTGTAGCTGGTCTCTTTCTATTGCCAGGTTATTGTAATTGACCTGTAGCTGGTATCTCTCTATCATCAGGTTATTTTGACTGGTCTGTAGCTGGTGTGTCTCTAAGCTCAGATTATAGTAACTGGTCTGTAGCTGGTGTCTTTCTAAGGTCAGGTTATCATAACTGGTCTGTAGCTGGTGTCTCTCTAAGGTCAGGTTATCATAACTGGTCTGTAGCTGATATCTCTCTAAGGTCAGGTTATCGTAACCGGTTTGTAGCTGGTCTCTCTCTATCGCCAAGTTATAGTAATTGATCTGTAGCTGGTATCTCTCTATCATCAGGTTATTTTGACTGGTCTGTAGCTGGTCTCTCTCTATCATCAGGTTATTATAACTGGTCTGTAGCTGGTCTCTCTCTAAGATCAGGTTAACGTAACTAGTCTGTAGACGGTCTTTCTCTATTGTCAGGTTATTGTAACTAGTCTGTAGCTGGTCTCTCTCTATCATCAGGTTCCAGTTTCTGGTCTTCAGGATGTTGAATTTGATCCACAGCACTGTAACACCAGTGGCCAAGAGAATACACAGCAGCAGTAGCACACACACTGGAGTCAGGCTGTAACATCTTCCCCATGCCGTGCAAACTTTTATGGGAGAATGCATAAAAATGTGTTTTATCTGAACATCTACTACTAATAATCATATAATGTAGTGTTGAGTTCTAGGGGATATATGTATGCAGAAGAAAATAGCAAAATCAGAAACCTTAACCACTTTTCTTTGATTTCAGTTTCAAGTAGATGGACAATGTTTTATGGCATAAATAATCACAAATCAGGAAATCAAGCCATATCTCCGCAAAACACTGAGACAATTTTGAGTTTGCTTTTGACCTCACAGATATATATTTTTTTTACTTTTGTTAGCACTAATATGTACTGAAAAAAATTTCATTGTCTTTGGATTACTGAAATAATGGCTATATGATTGATAGGTTGATGAGCTGGTAAGTTGTTGAAAAAGCAAATGCAAACACACAGTTAAATTATTTTTGAAGATTCTGTAACGAACCAAGAAAGGAAAACATTATGGCAAATTTGCTAAAGTGTCCCTCCTCATCTTAAACACGGTTCAATTAATTATGAATTTTTTATACAACTGTGAAGGAGCAGGTAGTGCAGTCCTCACACACTGCAGTCAGGAAAAAAAAGGAAAAAAATATTCACAGAAATAGTACAAAAATATGTTCATTTAAAAATCAACTATAGTATAAAAATATGTATTGGCAGCAATTTTAGCCTTTTAATAAATCAACAATATAAAGATGTGCAAATGTCAAACCTTGTGTGTCTGAGGGTTGAACTTGTTGGTTTCTTGTCGTGTTGCTGTTCTCCGTTTCTGTGTTGGTACTGTGATGTCTAATAGCGTCTGTATTCTCATAAACATTCAAAACCATCTCCATTTGCTGTCCTCTCCTCACCTCTTCATCATAACTCGCATTGTCATAAACATGCTCAGACATGACTAATTTATTATAGACTCAATAAAACATTAAATTACTGTGCGTCTGTCTGGATGTGAGTCCTGCAGGACATTTTGCTCATGTGTGGCATATGCAAAGCTTCATTAATGTTTATCGGACAGGAAGATGAGGGAACAAAGAGCGTGTCTTCTTCTGGAAATGTTTTACTGGCTTGCAGACTTTTTTTTTTTTTAGACTTTTTTTTAGGTCACACAAGACATCAGACTGCATACATGATGTAAAATTTTGACGAGTTTCATCATATTTTTGCCATTGCGGGGTTTTCTAGACATAAATCTCTATCGGGTCTATCTTTCCTTGCGGAACCTCTCGCAAGATCGGGCTGTCAATCACAGTGCCTATGGCCATGTCTCACCGTGTCGGTGTTTAAAACATGCATTGAGCGGACACATAAAGCATTAAAAAGAGTCAGAAATCAGAAACAGATCATAATGCAAAAAAAAAAAAAACTAATGATTGGGTGGAATTCAGCGAGCAGTGTTGTGATATTGAGCACAAATACAGTTAGGGCACAACACAAGTGTGTGTTTGATGGAGTAAGTGAGCGTTTAAGGAAAACAAAAATAAAATCAGTTTTTGGCATGAAAATAACAGGATACAACCCCAACTCCTGATTAGTCGTTTAGCTCCACCTCCTTGTTACACGTCATGTGAATGACTGCAGGATGCCTTAAATGAGTAAGAGAGAGGAGAAGTGATTGAGTTGTATAACTAAATTATTAACTAATCACTGGCCTGATTGGTGATTTAATAATGTTTTGTGTTACTCTGTTTGAGTGCAACCAGTGACCTAGACTGATATGCAGTACAGTTGTAATTCGGGATTGTTGTTAAGTAAATAAGTGAAATTGTGAATGCAGAGTGATCTCAATGCAGGTAAACGCACGCAAGTGAATCGCCATTATTCAGAAATTAGATTGCATGTATTTATAAATCGAGATTGTGATTTTTTTTTCTTTTCGATTAATCGTGCAGCTCTACTTTTACATAATATTTGGCTTCTGTTCTGGCTCACTGATCCAATGATTTTATTTTATTTCTTTTGGCTGGAATCCTAATGTTTTGTAAATCAGATATTTATTTATTTATTTGTTTATTTATTCCAGTATTGCCATAATAAAGAGTTCATAAAATAAACATGTATAACAGGTGTAACAACAAACAAACAAATAAACAACCAAATTCCCACATGGGCATGCAAAAGGTGTCAGGACATTTAATATTTACTTTCTGACAGTGAACAATATCTTTAAATATGTGATTTAAAGATTAAATTGATATATTAATACATACATTTAACAACAAACTATGCTATTAACTTGTATATAATAAATTTTGATCAGGTGTTTAATAAAACCTCTCTTTTCTCTGGTTGAATCTCAAATGACATCTAGTGGCCGATTAGTGCATTACATAGATTCTAAAAAAAAGCTATGCATCACCTACAGTATGTAGTGAGATGTAGTGAAAAATCTTTAAGATTGCAGTGATAGTTGTGATTAAATATAATTTTAGGGTCAGAAATATAATGAGAGATTTATGATTACTGATTGCAGTGTTACTGCCTGTTGCAGAGTAGTTAATGATGATGTGGAACACTAATTAAATTCTTTTAATTTCTGTGAAGCTGCTTTGAGACAATGACCATTGTTAAAAGCGCTATAGAAATAAAATTTAATTGAATTGAATTGAATTAATCAGCCTGATTATATAATTCGCTTATTCATGCATTTTACTGCATCCACTTAAACATCCACATTCTGTACTCCATCTTCATGCAAGAGTATTTCATATATCTGAAAACCCCACAGGTAGCCCATGAAACCATCATCCAGTTCATAGATGCCTGTAGTGTACTATAGTAGGATTTTGTAATTACATTTCTTTGATAACCGTTTGAACATTAGACAGTACAATTTTCCTAAATGGAGTACTAAGAAAAAGAAGTGAATATTGTATTACTACTCCACTCTTATCAATCTTGTTCACTTTATTAACTCAATTTGGGAAAAAAAAAGTAGTATTGTATTTGTAGCCCGTATACTCTCAACGTATGTAGAAAGAGGTCCTGAGTCCTTTTACTCTAAGCTACTTTTATGATAACTCAGATTATTCTGTTATTTCAATATTATAAGACTTGGGTCACTGTAACAATATATACATCTTGTGCTAAATAACAATATTATAAGCACAGAATAAAACAGCTATGTGCACTCACACTTCAAAGTAACAACAGTATTTGCTATTTCAACAATAATAAACGATCACTACTATATAGAAAAAAAATATATATATATTCTATTTGAATTAAACAATAAAACAAATTAAACAAATATTACATTTTCATATAAAATAACTCAAATGGTTTTCCTTTTCTGATTAGTTTAAAGTAGGGCTGAAACGATTCCTCGAGTAAATCGAGTAATTCGATTACAAAAAATGATCGAGGCAAAACATTCTGCCTCAAAGCTCCGTTTAATTAATTTTAAAAGGAGATGCAAACAGTGAGCTGTGTATTGATTTGAGGGAGCGTTCTGCTGCGGGCTGCAAAATGGAAGTGAGCGATAAAAATATCAGCGAGGCCAAGAGAAGAAGAAAACAGCAATTGTCAGTAAAGGCTTATGTTATGCCTGAGATGTAGATTTGGAAACTTTTAGTTCTGAAAGTTTAGTTGCACAATTTAGTGTTTTTGTATAATTATTTATTTTAATGTGTGCCATAGTTTTTTTGATCCTTAAAGTCATTTGAAATACCCTCTTTTTTTGCATCCGAGAAAAGGCTTTAAAATAAAAATGTATGTTGCTGTAATGCACTTAATTAATCTCAGTTAAGTTTAATACCCCTATCTCATCTACGCGGTTTCGCGCGGTGGCTGGAAGTACGGTTCTTCATGATTCACCGCAAGTTTTGGCGCTGCAATTACGTCTCCATCTTTCTGCGCGAAAAATTTAATATGTTTAAGCCACCTTAAAAACATGTTTATACATGTTTAATTTTTTGGCGAACCTTGCAGAACTTTGTGGAACGTCGGCAGACAGTCGCGGCGTCTCACGGTGCCTAACACCGCATCTCACTGCGAGTCAAACGGCATAGCTGAGAGAGGGGTATAAGCTGTTCCTTGAATTGTGAATAATGACAATGTTTATTTCTGATAAAATGCTGTATGCATTTAAAAATTTAAGTAGATTTTTCTAAAAAGAAAACCAATTAATCTTTGTTTCTCTTATATATTTTACATTGCTGTTTAATTAAGCAAAAGTGTGTTTTATCCGATTACTCAATTAATCGATTAAGTTTTTGGTAGAATACTCGATTACTAAAATATTCGATAGCTACAGCCCTAGTTTAAAGTTTATTAAAAACTCAACGGCCGTTTAACTCCATAGAGAAACAAACCAAAAGTAAACGGACGGTTCCTTATTCCCTGTTTGGAGATTATCTAACGAATCCTACTCGTCAGTTTATCTCAGTTCACACGCCGAGTAGCAGTTGTTGATCACATCCATGAAGTTCATCATGTATATATCTCCAGCTTAGCAACAGTCCACCGAAGCACGTGTAGCTGGATTAGCTAACTCACTGTTCACGTTGCTAAACTCCCCTCACCATGTTAATGAGCAGGTATCAAGAAAATATTATCCGAACTTCTCAGTCTCTCACAAAAGTTTGCACTCTATAAGATTATCTTGCCGAGAGTCTAGAACTTGCATTTAAACTCTTGTTTAACTTACACAACCTAAACGTTTTCTCGTAACCGCGTCATTAACCTGCTTCTCCTTTCAGTTTCTGTTTCCGTCATTTTTTCCTGCTGTTCTTCCGCCCTGAGCTTCCGGTTTAAACAAAATAAATAATAAAAGCCGACTTAATCTAATACAATTTCTAGAAAATTACCGCTCTCGAAGTAGAAACTCAATAAAAGGAACAAAAATACAAATACACACCTTAACACTTTTAACTTTTTATACCACAAACTTGGCTTTTTTTTTAAAGCAGAATAGGCGATATCTGTTTTCAACCATGTACTTGTAAATCACTATGTAACCATGTAAATCACCTATTTATTAATAACTTATTTATGCATTACTTATTTATACATTCATACATATTTATATCTGGGCTACATATTGTTCATATGCGAAGTGGACATGATGTTTCTGTCCCTCTACTTTTCCTAAGCAACTAACTTTCTTCTACACTCTCACTGAACACAATCCTTTCACTGCCGTTAACACTTTCTGCACTTCACTCAACAAAAAAGATAAACTACACACATGATAAAAAAGGTTTTAAATTGCTTGTACAGATAGCTCACAATGCTCCACCCACTAGATCTGTGCTAGGCATGGAGCTCGACTCTGTGGATGTAGTAGCGAAGAGGAGAATTCTGTCCAAAGTACAATCCATTTTGAACAATCCTTCTCACCTGCTATACAGTGTTTTCGCTGATCAAAGGAGCAAGTTCAGCCAGAGACTGATTACCATCAAGTGTTCCACGGAGCGTCACAGGAGATCTTTCCTCCCAATGGCAATAAAATTATACAACTCTTCTCTGTAACCTCCACACTAAGTGTCAGTGACAGTGAATACCCACAAACAAAATAGGACAATAATACTTACCTGTATTAATTATATGACAATTGTAGTATTATATCGCAATAAAATATGTAATAAGGCGGCATGGTGGTGTAGTGGTTAGCACTGTCGCCTTCGATCCCCGGCCAGGCTTGTTTCCTGTCTCTGTGTGCATGGAGTTTGCATGTTCTCCCTGTGCTTGGTGGGTTTCCTCCGGGTACTTCGGTTTCCTCCCACAGTCCAAAGACATGTAGGTTAGGCTAATTGGCTTTCCCAAAATTGCCCGTAGTGTGTGAATGAGTGAGTGTATGTGTGTGTGTCTGTGCCCTGCGATGGATTGGCACCCTGTTCAGGGTGTACCCTGCCATGTGCCCGAAGTCTCCTGGGATAGGCTCCAGGCCCCCTGTGACCCTGAATACAGGATTAAGCGGTATAGATGATGAGTGAGTGAGTGTAAAATATGTAATACAATATTACATATAATAATACAAGATTACATATATGTATACTAGTTTACTGTGCAATATTTACAAATGCCCTTGTATTAACGTAGTGTGCAATATGGTACTTACTATAATTTATATGTTTTTTTTTGTTTTTTTTTACTTGATAGCAAGGGACATGAGACTATGGGTTTTATCTGGGAGACATGAAACGACGGGTTGATGCGTCGCATGGTGGATGGAAGGAGTAGTCGAACTGTGCATGGGTTGATGACCTTAGATATGGTAAATGGTCCGATGAACCTAGGGGAGATCTTGTTGGAGACTGTGTTGATGGGGACGTTGCGAGTGGAGAGCATGACCCTTTGTCCGACACGGTAGGCTGGGGCAGTTGAGCGTCGGCGATCTGCTTGACGTTTGAAGAGGGCTACTGAGTGGCGAAGCCTGGTCCTAGCCCGCAGCCAGGTCCTCTTGCAGCGTCGAATGAAGGCCTGGGCTGATGGGACTGCGACTTCTTCCTCTTGGGCTGGAAAACGGGGGGTTGATAACCCAGACTGCACTGAAATGGTGAGAGACCCGTGGAAGCTGTAGGTAGTGAGTTGTGAGCATATTCGATCCATGGCACCATTTGGCTCCAGGAGAGTGGATCATGGGAGGTCATGCAACGGATGGCTGTCTCAAAGTCTTGGTTGGCTCTCTCGGTCTGGCCGTTGGTTTGGGGGTAGTAGCCAGATGAAAGGCTGGGAGTGGCTCCGATCAGTTTGCAGAATGCTGTCCAAAACTGGGCGGAGAACTGGGGTCCACGATCCGAGACAATATCCATCGGTAGGCCGTGGAGGCGAAAAACATGTTGGATGAGTAACTCAGCCGTCTCCTTGGCTGAAGGGAGCTTAGAGAGAGAGCTGCCTTGGAGAAACGGTCAACGATGGTCAGGACGCAGGTGTGGCCCTTGGATTCAGGGATTCCTGTGATGAAGTCCAACGCAATATGGGACCAAGGCCTGTGAGGAACCGGGAGTGGTCGGAGAAGACCTGCTGGTGGTTTGTTGCTAGTCTTGTTATGGGTGCAGACGTCACAAGCGCTGACAAACTTCCGTGTGTTTTCTCTAATGGATGGCCACCAGAAACGTTGCTGAATAAGTGCCAGAGTACGGGCCCCGCCGGGGTGACAGGCTAATCGTGAATTGTGGCCCCATTCTAAGACTTGGGAGCATGCGGCAGAGGGAACGAACAGCAGACTGGGCGGTGTCTCTGGTGGACTGGGGTTCTGATTTAATGCCTGCTTGACTATGGTCTCAATGTTCAGGAAGGCTGCGCCCATGAGACAGTGGGACGGTAGAATGGTTGCTACCGGAGAGTCATCTGTAACCGGGGTGAACTGACGTGAGAGGGCGTCTGGTTTGGCGTTCTTGTTACCTGGACGGTAGGATAGGGAAAAGTTGAAGCGTGAGAAGAATAGTGACCACCTAGCTTGACGGGCATTCAGTTGTTTTGCTGACGTGAGGTATTCGAGATTTCTGTGGTCAGTCCATACCAGGAAGGGAACATCAGCTCCCTCCAACCAGTGTCTCCACTCCTCCAGTGCCAATTTCATGGCCAGGAGCTCTCGGTCACCAATCCCATAGTTCCTCTCAGGAGCAGAGAGGCGACGGGAAAAGAAACAACAAGGGTGTAACTTATCATCAGTTGGTGACCTTTGGGAGAGTACAGCCCCTACTCCGGAGTCGGAGGCGTCAACCTCCACTATGAACTGGAGAGCAGGGTCCCGTTGCCTGAGGATGGGTGCCGAGGTGAATCGGGTCTTGAGCTTGGAAAAAGTCTCTTCTGCCTGACTAGACCACTGGAAGGGGTTCTTAGAAGAAGTAAGAGAGGTGAGAGGAGCTGCCACTGAGCTGTAGTTCCAGATGAACCTGCGGTAAAAATTGGCGAACCCGAGAAAGCGTTGGAGATCCTTTCGGGTCGTTGGCGTTGGCCAATTGGTTACCGCCTCTACTTTTGCTGGATCCATTTGAATCTTAGATGGTGCAATGATAAACCCAAGGAAGGTGGTTGAACGGCAGTGGAATTCGACTTCTCTGCTTTAACGTAAAACTGGTTCTCTAGGAGTCTTTGAAGAACTTGGCGGACGTGCGATTTATGTTCCTCCAGTGATTTGGAAAAGATTAATATATCATCCAGATAGACAAACACAAAGATGTTTAGAAAATCTCTGAGCACGCCATTGACCAGTGACTGGAACACGGCTGGAGCGTTAGCTAGGCCAAACGGCACTACCAGGTATTCGTAATGCCCCGATGGTGTGTTGAGTGCTGTCTTCCACTCATCCCCCTCCTTGATTCTGACTAGGTGATATGCATTACGTAGGTCAAGCTTCGTAAAAACATTAGCCCCTTGCAGAAGGTCGAAAGCCGTTGACATCATAGGAAGCGGATATCGATTCTTAATGGTGATTTCATTCAACCCACGATAATCTATACATGGCCGAAGCGTCTTGTCTTTATTAGCCACGAGGAAAAATCCAGCCCCAGCAGGAGAAGATGAAGGGCGTATGATATCAGCAGCAAGGGACTCTGATATATATTTATACATGGCCTCACTCTCCTTTGAAGATAGCGAGTATAATCTCTCCCTGGGAGGCGTTGTACCCGGGAGAAGGTCAATGGCACAATCATAAGGTCTATGAGGTGGTAGCGAGAGGGCTCGTGACTTATTGAACACCTGTTTTAGATCTGTGTAATCTAGAGGAACAGCTGAAAGGTCAGGGAAGTCCTCGTTGGTGGAAGATGTAACAGGCGGATAGTGAGCTGACTTCAGACAGGACATTAAACAGGAGGGACTCCACTCCTGAACAGTGATCTTATTCCAATCTATGCGAGGATTGTGACGAATCAGCCAGGGACGTCCAAGAACGAGCGGTGGGTGGGCGTGGCGCATGACTAGGAAAGTGAGGTCTTTAGTGTGGTTGCCAGATACCTGTAGGTACCATCGAGGGCCCGAACAGCCAGCGGGCTGTCGAGGGGATAAGTCGGGATGTTGAGGTCCTTCACCTTAAACGCAGAGATGAGATTCTTGTCAGAACCGTAGTCGATTAGAGCGAAGATCTTGTGAGATTTACCATGTGATGCTAGGATGGCCGGCAGAAGTGAACACTGGCTAGGGGAGAGGTTATAGATTGGTCCCTCCACGGTCCCTAGTCTCACTGGAGGGGTCTTGGTTTTTAATGGACATTGGAGACGGTAGTGGCCGGATTGACCACAATAGAAACAAGAACCAGACTGAAGCCTTCGCTGGCGCTCCTCCGGGGAGATCCGTGTTTGATTAACTTGCATGGGTTCCAGGACAAAACTAGTGGCTGGCATAGAAAGGGGATAAGCAGCCGGCCGAAGTGGAGCTGAAGATCTGTGTCTGGGGAAGGATACAGTTTGGATATGGCGTCTTTGATTCAGCCGAACGTCTGTGCGTCCTGCTAGTTCCATGAGACCGCTAAGATCGCTGGGCAACTCCTGAACGAGCAGGTGGTCCTTGACTTCTTCGGAAAGACCATGAAGGAAGACGTCGTAGAGAGCTTGGGGGTCCCAATTAGTTGATGCGGCCAATGTGCAGAACTCGATAGCGTAATTGTACGCTGAATGGGAACCTTGGCGGAGCTCCAGTAACTGCCTGGCAGCATCCCGACCAGTGTGGGAGCGGTCAAAAACCCTTCTCATTTCCTCAGTGAATGACTTGAAAGAAGAGCAACATGGATCATTGGCGTCCCACATGGCAGTTCCCCACTCACGTGCCCGTTCGGTGAGAAGCGTGATTGCAAACGCCACCTTGGAGCATTCCGTAGGGAAACACGATGCTTGGAGCTCCAATAACAAAGAGCATTGGGAGACAAAGGAGCGGCAGGTTCCTGGTGCGCCATCATATGGTTGTGGATGAGGAAGACGGGGTTCTTGGCACATAGTGACTGACTTATTTGGGAGAGGTACAACTAGGAGCTGTTGCAGTAGTGAGGAGATGGAGGAGAGTGTTTGAGTAACCTGTCGGATGCTCTGTTGGTGGGAGCCCAGCAGGGCTCCTTGCTGGGAAAGAACCAGTCTGAGCTGTTCCAAGTCCGCTGGGTTCGTCATGGCCGATGTATACTGTCACGGGCGGTTCTGGACGAGAGTGAGCCCAATAGCGGACAAACAGTTTCTTTTCAGAGCTCTTTTTCTTTTGCACACAGGAGTAATAATCTGTAACTGTAACAGGAGCGAGGGAGAGATGCTTTGTGTGTGTGTGTGTGTGTGTGTGTGTGTGTGTGTGTGTGTGTGTGTGTGTGTGTGAGAATAAGCGGCCCTGATGAATAGGGGAATGCTTTGTGACTGGAGAGGAGGCGGGCTGATGACGTGAGGGAGATTGCGCAATCCCGGAAGTGAAGCACACAAGAGGATCTCCGACAGAGCACGTGAATCCGCGTAGAGCAGCGAGTGCACGATCGCAACGGCTGTTGTTATTTGGAGAGGTAATCCGGCAGAAGGTGAAAGTCTGAGCCTGCTGGTTAAACCTCCGTTTTGATGCTCGCGAACACGGAAGTACTCACAATCACAGATTTTGGCAGAGAGTGAAAGTCCGAGTGTGCCGGTTAAACATTCCTGTTCGGTGCTCGCGAACGCGGAAGTACTCACAAGTACACTAATCATCCAGTTGGACGTAGAAGACGAAACTCAGGGTCGAATGGGCAGGCAGGGTTGATAACAATAATCCAGCAGCGAGGGCAGAAAGATCCGGAAGCGTGATCCACAATCGAGAGTCGAGTGAACGGGCGAAGTCATACACACAGGGGAATCCGAGCATGAGCAAAAGATCCAAAGGGCTTTCACGAAATCAAAGAAACAGGCAGGGTCAAAACACAGGAACAAACTACTAGACAGAATCAATGAGATACGAGAGGCACGCAAGTAAGATACATCGGCACGGAGGAAGATCTCTGGCTTTCTTTTAAAGCCCTGAGTAGGAAGTCTGATTGGTGGCAGGTGCATTCAGGTGATTAGAGAAGCGGAAAGAAGGCATGGGAGGGGTTATGACCTGGATGTGCTAGGCTGATCGGGCTGGTTCGTGACAAGCTATATTGGAGCATAATAGAATCCAAACAGGTTTTATGTGATGGATTATGACTGCACTCGCTCTGATAGTTTTAGAACTGAAATTGGCACAAACATTTTTGTACTCAGGTCTCCATCAGTCACCTGTGTGTGTGTGTGTGTGTGTGTGTGAGTGTGTGGTATTCTTACCTACTGTAAGTTCGACCATTTTGAAACTCTGGTACCAAGTACAGTTGTATGAACACATAATACTGTTGTGCATTACTTGAAGATTAATTAACATCAGCTTACCTGTAAATCAGTTATATGAAAACACTTTTAAACCCGGACCACTCTGTTTCACGTGTACACCTGAACTCACCCATTATGCTGAACGCTTACACTCTACTGGCGTCCACGCCTGTAAGGGACTACCACCAGAGGTCACTGTGCGCACATGTTTCTTGTTGTTTTGTAGTTTTTTATTATGCGACTCAACGTGCAGTCCCTAGTCTTCCAGTCCCGTGCAGTCTCTAGTCTTGTCAGTCTTAAGCCTCTGTGTCAGTCCTAAGCCTCTATGTCAGTCCTAAGCCTCCGTGTCAGTCCTAAGCGGTCTGAAATGCTTAATGGTCTGAAATGCTTACAAAGGTCTGAAATGCTTACAAAGGTCTGAAATGCTGATAATCATGTGGAATGCTAAAAGAGACTGTGTATGTGTGTTTTCTGTCCAGACTCCAAGTATGTTTTGTTCATTCCTTTTTGTTAATTAAAACCTTTTATGTTTAAAAACAACCCCTCTGCGCTTATGCTTGCTTTTTCTGCCCACGGCAATAACACCTGCCCGAACTGCCTGTCATACCAGTTCGTGACAACGCCAATTCTTAGCCTAGTGTTTGTTAGCCGATTGTTACATGAACAGCACTCTTAAAGAAACATGCACCGTATTGTCAGTCAGTACCATAGTTTCCAAACGCTACTCAGCTTAAAAAAATAAATTATAGGGGCAAAAATTTACTCACTTTTTAGCAGTACATAACCTTACAGGGCTAAATAATATATACAGTATAAACTAGGTTTTGGGTTGACTTGAATATTCCTTGTTTTTTTGTGTCATATCCACATTTCCCTCCATTTAATGAGAATTTTTTTTTTCCGAGACCAAAGACAAAACTGAATGTCCCACTTTGACAGTTCAGATGTCCCAGTTAACCAGCATCCTCAAAAAAGCGTTAACATTTAAAGAGGCATCATTTAATCTGTTTGCTATTTTTTATTCAATTAATTTATTTCACATGTTTACAAGACAACCTAGTCTTTTTGAAAACAGAGACACTTAGCTATTAGTTCAGAGAAATGTAAGACTACTTAAGATTCAGTAATTACTGTGCAATTAATAGCGAACTAAGACAAGCATGCTTAATAATTAGTTAAGTAAGTGATCACCTAGAAGTTAATGTTAGTAAGGGTTATGGATCAGGATTGTAACATGTCACCAATATTAATGAGACCTGAGTAAAATTATATGGAGGAACATGTGAGATGATGTGAGTTAAATTTTAATGCCTTGAAGACGGCTCATGGATATTCACTGAGAACATTTGACTGCTGTGCACAAAATGTAATGCTAAATATTTAGTGACTGTCCTCTCCGGCATTTATCTCTCTCTGTCTGTAACTGGTTGTTCAGGGTGTTGTATCTGGTCTGTAACTGGCTCTTCTCTGTATTCAGGATGCTGTAGTTGGTCTGCAACTGGCTCTTCTCTGTATTCAGGGTGTTGTAGCTGGTCTGTAACTGGCTCTTCTCTGTATTCAGGATGCTGTAGTTGGTCTGCAACTGGCTCTTCTCTGTATTCAGGATGTTGTAGTTGGTCTGCAACTGGCTCTTCTCTATATTCAGGGTGTTGTAACTGGTCTGTAGCTGGCTGTTTTCTGTTTTCAGCATACTGAATTTGATCCATAGCACTGTGATGACGGTCAGAAGGAGAACACACAGCAAAACCACACATACTGCAGTCAGTTTGTAATACCTGCTGAATGCAGTGTCTCCACCTAGAGGTAAATTAACACACATATTTTAGGCTCTCCAAATTAGGAAACAGCATTTACTGTTAGTCTCAACAGTCTTATCAATATCAAAGCCCTTTGTTTAACAGTGAATTGAAGAACACCATACCCAATCATCATCCAAATAAATAAATACAGTCCCCAAAGAAGGAGCTTGGGACTGGTTGTAAACAAGGGTAAGCAGCTTTATATCACTGTACACTGAGGATACAATTCAGTGTTATTTGTATATCACTTTAAACAATGGTCTTTGTTGCAGAGCAGCTTTACAGAATCAAAAGCCAATTATGGAAATGATTATGAAATGTGTGGGAGATGTGTATAAAATTATCAGTCTGTCTCTGATGAGCAAGCTTAGGGCAACAGTGGCAAGGAAACGGTGGCAAGCAAACAGTGGCAAGGCCTTGAGATGTCAATAGGAAGAAACATTGAGAGGAACCAGACTCAACAGGGAACCCATCCTCATTTGGGAGATACTGTAACATATAGCAGGGAATGTTGTGTAGTCACAGAATCTTATCATAAACTAAAAACTCTTAAATAAGCACAAAATAAACTGTTGCTGCTAGAAAATATAATTCCATTTGTTTTGTTCATCAGAAATGAAAGTAGGGAAAGCTACAAAAGACCTACTATATAAGACTTGTATAAAAAGGAATATAAAATTGGTGAGCTTTAAATGATAGGTTCCTGTTGGGTCACTCTTATTACTCTTTTTAGATTCAGTAATTAATGGGAATAATATAAATTTATGTCCACATTTTTTTTTATGGAATGTCGTGCAGGCATTAAAACAAAGAAAAAACCTGCACAATAACAGATAGAAAGACTGTGAAAACCAGTGACAACAGCTAATGACAGGAAGGAACAGGGAGATATAAGACACCATAATTGTGAACACCTGGGAGCTTAAATAAGAAAGCTAATCAAACATATCTAAACCCAGGTGTGAACAGAAATCACTCAAAAGCTCTTGCCACAAGGGGCAACCCTAACATAGTATTCTTAGTCCTGAGAGTGGGTGATGAAAAATGTACATAGGGTGGCACAAGATTTAGACAGTATGGCATTTCCAAAAATGTCCAAAAAACAGCTCTCCAAGTTTATTTTAGCTGGAAATAGGTAAAATCACCAACCAGGTAGCACATACTGCCTAAATCTTGTGCCACTTATGTTTGATTTTTATTTAAGCTCCCAGGTGTTCACAATTATGGTGTCTTATATCTCCATATCTTCCTGTTCCTTCTTGTCATAAATGAAAATTTTTTATATATATATATACAGTGAAACCTCGGATTACGAGTATCGTGGTTTACGAGTGTTCTGGAAACCGAGCAAGTATTAGTTTACGAGCGCTGAGTATCATTTATCACGCATGCGACTCTTATTTTGACACCGAGCGTCACTCTCTCACCTTCCCCCCTCCCCCCTCTCCCCCCACGGCTTCGCCAAACACACAGAAACTCTGCTCGTCTCTTATGAGTGTGCGCTCGCAATTTGACACCGACACACACACACACACACACGCATAGACGCTCTCTGGCCTTTTCATCCCCTCGGAAACACACAGAAACTCTGCTCTGTCGCGATTCTTTTCAAAGGTAAGGTTTTGTTTTTTTTTTTTACTTTACAGCAGTAATTCCCTTAGTATGCGCTCACGCCAGATCAGAGAGCTTTATTTTCCTCTGTTAAAATGGTGTTTCCGTTGTGTGTGTGTTTGTTGTGAAACTTAAAAATGATTCCCTTAGTATGCGCTCATGCCAGTGTCAGAGATTTCTTTTTTCCCTGTTAAAACGGTGTTTCCGTGTTTGTGTGTGTCCGTTTATTGTGAAACTTAAGTGATTCTGTTAGTATGCGCTCACGCCAGTCTTGCTTTTTTTCCGTTAAACCGGTGTTTCCGCTGTGTTTATGCGCTTGTTGTGAAACTTAAAAAGTGATTCCGTTAATATACGCTCATGCCAGTCTCAGAGAGATTTCTTTTTTTTCCTGTTAAAACGGTGTTTCCGTTGTGTGTGTGTTTGTTGTAAATCTTAAAAAGCGAGGTGGGGAGAGGGAGGAGGAGTGTTACTGTGTAAAACGAGGTGAGTGAAGGGGCTAATTCCACACACACACACACACACACACACACACACATGGCGCGTGCGCGCACCAGTGGAAACACTTATCTGTCAGGATTTATTTGTACTTTTTTTTAAGTTAAAATGCAGATTCATTTGTTTTATTTTCATTTTATAGATTGTATTAATTATTTTCATGTATTTATTTTTTGGGGCTGTGGAACAAATAATTTGAGTTTTCATTATTTCTTATGGGAAATGATGATTTGGTTTACGAGTGTTTTGGAATACAAGCCCACTTCCGGAAAGAATTATGCTCGTAATCCAAGGTTCCACGGTGTATATATATATATATATATATATATATATATATATATATATATATATATAAAAGAATAAACTGAAGAAAGTATCACATGAAAAGATTAAATTATATATTAATATTATATTAATTTCATTTCAGGGCGCCACAGTGTCATTGTGGTTAGCACTATGGCCTTGCACTTCAGGATTGAGGATTTGATTCCCTCCTCGGGGTATGCTTGGTGAATTTCCTCCTGATACTCCAGTTTCCTCCATCACCTTAGGAAATTTAGATACGTTCCCAAATTACTCACTGTGTGTGTTTGTGTGTATATGTGTATGTGTGTGTTAAACAATCGTCTCTAATCAATCATAATTTGTGACTGTTTTCCTTATGATTATTCGTTATTATTCGATATTATAGGCCAATTATTTATTCGAAGCTGCTCTGCAACTGAAACACTACTCATGGGCTATACAGTAGCAAAGAATAGGAAAGGGTTTTTTCTATATGTTTGGCAGGTTACAGCTTTTCATCTCATAGCAGAATTCCAGTCTGGGGAATACAATGGAATGTACCCAGCTGGTATGAACCTCTTCTAAAAAATATTTTGGAGGGGGTGCTACCTGATGCAACATCCCTAAAGTCTTTAGAAGCGAGAGCGTGGCAGGATGCTCAGAGTGGGCCTGACATCAGATCAGGCTGACAGCAGAGTGGGGCTGACCCCTCTCAAAGCACAACTTTGAAATGAGCATTTAGTTACAGTGAGGAAGAAGCCAAGCCCAGGAGTGGCACAGAGGTCAGTCATGATGATCTGGCTCCCTCTGTTCAGTTTTTCAAACACTAATCAGTTAAATAAAAAAAAAATCAGAACTAAGGACTTTATTATTTTCTCATATTTTTATACCACAATACCAAGAGAATTTCTTTGGTATGTTAAAACTGACATGGCAATAAACCAGATTCTGATTCTAATCTGTTTATGAAGAATCAAATATCAGCTCAATCAAATTTAATTTATTCAGATATTTATTTATTTTTTGCATTTTCTAAATGTTCAATTAGCATTTTGTTTTTATAAATTTTTTGCATCTTAATTGCAAAGGGGGTGCGGTATGTAGAGGTATTTAGTGACCCTCTAACAATCATGTAAGAGCATGTATGTGAGAGAGAGAGTCAACGGATGATGCACCAGATAAACCTAGCATTAACATTATGTACATATATACTGTATATAAGGCTCACTGCTGTATATACCAGTTAATTAAAGCAATAGCAGAAGCAATCATTTAGCTTGTTGCCATGAGCATGCACCTCTACAGCACTACAGAAAATAGTGGATTTACACACATGATAGTTAAACTACTGGAGCATAATAGAATTTATTGACTGCACATTTTTGTATACAAGTCTCCATCAGTAAACAAAATACTCTATATAATTTGTGTGTGTGTGTGTGTGTGTGTGTGTGTGTGTGTGTGTGTGTGTGCATTAACGCATGGGGTTAGGGTTAGGGTTAGTGCTTTTCTTCCAGTTTAACAATGAATAAAGCAATTTAGTATATTTTCACAGTTGCCTCCTAGTAATGGATAGTTGCCTTTTACACAAGTTAATTAAATTAAAGTAGATGAGGACATATACATATATTTCTGAGTGTGAGTGTATTTTACCTGAACCCTCAGACTGTTTAAAGCTTCTGGGCCTCTGGGTCTCCAAATTGTCCTGATTCACAAAAACATTTTCATATGAATGATCACTGTCACTGGAATCAGATCTGTTGTCTTCTATCACTTCTGCATTTGCGTAAATCTCCTGAATCATCTCCATTCTTTTATCAGTCCGTATCCAGAAACTTGTACCAGTAATTAAGCTTGTAATACTACACACAGAGTGACTGTCTGAAGTAGCACTGCACAAGTGACTAAATGTGTTGCTGCTATATTGAAAATCTAGTTCCTCTTTTATTCTTTCTCAACAAACACCAAGGCACGAAAGCCTTAATGTGGTTACTACACAGTCACAACATAGTCACGTCTTAACATAGTCAGAGTTTACTGAACAGTTTATTAGTATATGGATGATCATTTTAAAATTATTTCACTGATCTGCAGGAATTATTGAGTCCTGAAGTTACGCAGCTCCATCACACACCTGCCAGCTTCATCATCAGAAAGCATAAAGTGGCTCATTAATATTATTGTTTTCACAGAAGTAATAAACATGTATACAGTAGTTACAGTTTGTCAGAACATTTAAAAACAAATCATGCTGCTATGACCGTGGTGATAAACAATATAGTCACTGTTGATACAAGATGATTATGATGATTATGGATTATGACAACTTATTTAAACACTTTTGAATCCTGTTGAATTATATAGCAAATCCATTCAGTATGATAAAAAGACATTTTATTGTACTGAATGTATTTGCTATATATTTGGAGACTAAATCATTTTCTATAACAGCAGATCTGACAGTAGTTCAAGCTGCAAGGACATTATTATAATAATGTACGTCTCTTAGTACAGTTTGCTTTTGTGCTGTTTTCACACCTCGACCTCAGGAAGCTACTGCAGAAAAAAAAATACAGAAATACAGCTGCATCCACCACAGGGAGACCAGGGCTGCTCCAAAGTAATCAGGAGCAACCAGCTACACTTGGCCTCCTGCTACTTAAAGCTAGGAGACACTGTGTGGGTTTTAATTATTATGTTCAATGTGTTAACTCGCACTATACATTTTAATCGCCCATCTTGTATGGCATGAAGCTGCAACATTTCCGCTCACACTGTATGTTCAAGCACCCAGGGATGATCTGAGTGATGAACTGTTAGAACGGCACCCCAGAAGACAACTAAAAATGTGTTCTGTTGTTTTGCAGTGAGAATAGGAGGCATACAAACTTTTGAAAAATTACAGCATGGATCCACTCAATCTGCAAGACAGCAACCAATCATGCTGGAGACAGATCGCTGCTGGTTCAGGTGATTAATTAGGTGCCAGGACCCTGGTGCCCATGAGCAGCAGCATGTCAGTTTTTTCTCTCTCTCTCTTTCTCAGTCTGACAAGTTTTTTTTTTTTTTCACAGCTGCGTCATTCTCTTTAGCCTGTGGTTTGTAATTCTTTTTGAAGTGTTGAAAAAAAAAAACAGAATACATTTTAAATAAGAAATAAAACACTCAGTGGCATGTTATTACAATTGTGTGCAAAATGTCATCTTTGTGATTTTTTATTGCTATTATTGCAATCTTGATGATTTTTTTTCTGAATAGTTAAACCATGCTAAATAGAAAAACTGAAACACATCATCTGAAACACTAAACCTTATACTTTTATACTAAAATACTGACTGTGTACATATACAGGTCCATACATTTTAAAATAGTGGATTTTTTTTTTTGAAATTATGTGCATTTTGGAGGCTCATAAATAATGGAACAAATTAACATAATTACAAACATGAGGATTGCCTTTAACTCCTGGATGAAAATCCTTTGCAGTCAGTGACTGTCTGGAGCCCATAGACATGACCAAATGCTGAGTTTCCTCGCTCCACATCTTTTTCCAGGCCTTTACTGCAGCTGTCTTCAAATGTTGAACCCAAGAAACCACAAAGCACAAACACTTGAGGAACCCATAATTCCAAACCCACAATACTCTGTCCTGAACACTCTCCCATAAAACTGTTACACATATTATAATAAATAAAAGTTTTTCTCCCTTTAGATGTCTGTGTGTGAGAGTGTGCAAAAGTGTGTGTGCATCATATGTGTTTTATGTAGTTGCTGCTATAAGCTTTTTTTTTCACATCCTGATGTGTGAAAGAGAACGGTGGTTAATGCTGATCTTAGATCAGTGAACTTGTATCTATCTTAAAAGGATCAGCAAAAAAATCTAACTGTTTTGTGGAATGACGTTAAATGGAACAAAATGAATTGGTCCACAGTATATATCATCATACAAAATTGTTAAATTTGTTTGTATATAAGTGCTATATTTTAACATGCACATCTAGAGTATGTGTGAGTACTGCAGCTCAAATGTGTCACACATTGACCACAAGAAGCCACTGATGTCATATTTCTTCTTCTTTTCTTTTCTTTTCTTTTCTATTCTATTCTTTTAACTTCCTCTGACTTGATTTACTGGCAGCACATGTTTGCTTCTGGGGCAGAAGGAACAAGAGGGGAGGAAAACACAGGTTTAACCCAAGAGACATGAAACACTGGGTGTACCCGACCAAGCATGGAAGGAAGCTTGAGCTGAATTGCCACTGGGTTCAAGACCTTTGTGATCTGGAATGGACCAATGAACTTGGGAGCCAACTTGCATGAGGCTACCCTGAGAGGCAAGTCCCTGGTAGAGAGCCATACTCTTTGACCACAAACATAGTGTGGGGCAGGAGTCCGGTGGCGATCAGCTGTGGCTTTGATCCGTCTACTAGCCCGGGGTAGGGCCTCCATAGCTTTTCTCCAGGTAAGCCGGCAACGTTGAACAAAAGCCAAGGCAGAGGGGACCGCCACTTCGGCTTCCTGTGAAGGGAAAAGAGGAGGTTGATAGCTAACAGAACACTGAAATGGAGACATACCTGTAGCAGAAACCGGTAGAGTATTATGGACATACTCTACCCAGGACAGCTGTTGACACCAGGAGGTAGGATTATGGGATGCCAGGCAGCGGAGAGCACGTTCCAAATCCTGGTTAGCCCGCTTAGATTGCCCATTGGTCTGGGGATGGAATCCAGATAACAGACTCGTTGAGGCCCTGATCTGTCTGCAGAATTTCTTGCAAAACCGAGACAAACTGTGGGCCCCTATCAGAGACCACGTCAACCGGAAGACCATGAATCCGGAATACTTGGTCAACCACCACCTGAGCAATCTGTTTGGCAGAGGGGAGCTTGGGGAGAGAAATGAAGTGAGCCGCTTTGGAGAAGCAGTCCAGAATGACAGTGTTGCCGTTCGACTCGGCGAGGCCAGTGACAAAGTCAAGGGCTAGATGTGATCAGAGACAGGCAGGGATGGGTAAGGGGTGAAGCAGACCAGTATACGGCACTTACGCTGGGCCCCCTGAACCTCCTTCTCGACATCCCATAAGATGGAGGCCACCACAACGCCTTTGGGCAGGATGATGTCAATTGAAACCTCCCTCTCTGGGGTTTCAAACAGGTGAGAGAGGGAGTCTGGCTTTGTGTTCTTGGACCCAGGTCTGTAGGAGAGGGAAAAATTTAAAAGGCTAAACAAAAGGGACCAGCGGGCCTGTGTAGAATTAAGCCTCTTAGCTGAATTGATGTATTCTGTTTTTATGGTTGGTCCAGACCATGAACGGTTGGACTGCGCCCTCCAGCCAGTGACGCCACTCATCCAAAGCCAGTCTGACTGCCAACAACTCCCGATTTCCTATGTCATAGTTCCGCTCAGTGTGGCTTAGGCAGTGAGAGAAGAAGGCACAAGGATTTACTTTCCCATCCCGGAGAGAGCGTTGTGACAGGACTGCACCTACTCCGACATCAGAAGCGTTCACCTCAATGATAAACTGTCATTCGGGATCTGGAGTAGACAAAACAGGAACAGAGCTAAACCGGGACTTTAATTTATCAAAGGCCTCCTGTGCCTCATTACCCCACTTAAACAGTACCTTGGGAGAGGTGAGCGCTGTTAAGGGTGCAGCAATCTGACTGAAGTTCCGGATGAAACGCCGATAAAAGTTGGCAAACCCCAGGAACTGCTGCAGAGCCTTCAGAGAGTCAGGAGTTGGCCACTCAGCTATAGCCCTTATTTTAGCAGGGTCGCTCTGATCTCTCCCGTTGAAATCACAAACCCCAAGAACGAAACAGACCTTGCATGAAAATTGCACTTCTCCACTTTCACGAATAGTTGATTCTCTAATAGTTGTTGCAACACCTGGCGGACATGCAGAATATATACCTGCAAAGAGGGAGAAAATATCAAGATATCATCTAGGTACACAAAGACACATTTGTTTACCATGTCTTTCAGCTCATCATTGACCAGGTCCTGGAAGACAGTGGGGCATTAGTCAGACCAAACGGAAGGACCTGGTATTCAAAGTGTCCTGTGGGTGTGTTGAAAGCTGTCTTCCACTGTCTCCCGAATGCGGATAAGGTGGTAAGCGTTGCGCAGGTCAAGCTTGGTCAAGACCTTGGCTCCCTGTAGGAGTTCGAAAGATGAAGACATAAGAGGCAGGGGTTACCTGTTCTTAACATTGATGTCATTCAAACCACGATAATTAATGCAAGGACGCAAGGAGCATTCTTTTTTTGACAAAGAAGAAGCCCGTACCCGAAGGAGAGGAGGAGGGACGGATGAGGCCGGCTTTAAGGGAATCGTTAATATATTTGTCCATGGCCTGTCTTTCCGGACCTGAAAGGGAATATAAATGACCCTTGGGCGGAGAAGTGCCTGGGAGGAGCTCAATAGCACAGCAGTAAGGGCAGTGAGGAGGCAGGGACATGGCCCGGGACTTGCTGAACACCAGACGCAGGTTGTGGTACTCCACCGGAACCCCAGACAGATCAGCAACATCCACCTGCAACACAGGACAAACAGAACCAGAAAAAGGGGCAGGACCAAGACAAGAGGCAACACAATTTTGACTCCAAGACAAAACAAAATTTCCAGACCAATCAACGTGAGGACCATGTTGTAACAACCAGGGGTGCCCCAAAACTATAAGAGCACTAGGAGAGTCCAGAAGGTACAACGTGGTTTCCTCACGGTCATTGGTAGAGACCACTAGGCTAACCTTGGGTGTCTGATGAGAGACAGTAGTAATTAAGGTGCCATTTAGGGATCTGGCAGGGATAGGTTCACTCAAAGGGATGGCCGGAATACAGAACCCTGCAGCCATCGAGCTGTCCATGAAATTACCCTCAGCCCCTGAATCGACCAAGGCCGAGCACGACTCTGACGTTTCCCTGTACTGCACCAATGCAGATAAAAGAGTGCAAGAGGAGGGGGATAGAGAGGAAGGAATAGCACTCACCAGGATCCCCCACTTCACTGGTGAGCCTTGGATTTTGCTGGGGAGGCTGCGGCAAGGTGACCCGGCTTCCCACAATAGAGGCACAGGCCCTTGGTCAGGCGCAGTTGTTTCTCCTGAGGTGTTAGATGAAGGCATCCCACCTGCATGGGTTCAGGTTCTGGCAGGTCAACGATCACCCAGGAAGAGTGGGAACCCTCTCCCCGGCTAGAAAAGTGGAACATCCGGCGCTGGTGCAGACGACAGAGACGAGCCTCGATGCGGAGTGCCAGGCTGATGAGATCTTCAAGGTCGTGTGGCAAGTCGTGAGTGGCCAGTTCGTCCTATATGTTCTCCTCGAGCCTGGCCCGGGAACATTGCCCGACAGGCTGCCTCATTCCAGTCACAAAAGGCTGCTAAGGTCTTGAACTGGATGGCAAACTCTGTGACTGAACGACCTGCCTCACGAAGCCGTGCGAGCTTGTCCACTGCCACTTGTCCTCTGACAGACCGGTCAAAAAGTCACCTCCTGCCGAAGATTGTTAAATGAGTCAAAGCATGGGGCCCTGAACTCCCAGACAGAAGACAGCCTTGCTCGTAAGGAGCGTCAAGACGAATGCCAAACTTGTCTCTTCTGCTGCAAACGTGCGTGGCTGAAGGGCGAACACTACTGATAATTGTGTCAGGAAGGCTCGGCAGGAGTTGGGGTCCCCATCATAGGGGGTTGGGTTGTTGCAGTGGGGTTCATGCTCGTGACGGAAGGAGAGGGGGGCAGAACCTGCCTGAGAGCCCTCTTGCTGGAGTTCCTGGATGCGAGCAGTGAGGTCCACCACTTGGTTGGCGAGGACCTCGACCTCTCTCGTGGTGCTGGTCAACCGGGTCTCATGCTGGCCTAGGAGCAGCCCCCTGTTGGGCCACTGCTGATCTAAGGGGATCTGGACCTGCTGCGTCCATGTTGGTCAGAGCGTTCTGTCAGGGCTGAAGTCATCTGAACTGCACAGCTGTGATGAAGAGCGAGAGCAAGCCGGCCTCGGGATGAGAAACTACAAGGCAGCACAAATTAAGAAAGATCCCGGCCTGGACGTAAACAGAGAAAAACCCTGAGAGAGACGGGGGAAAAGGTGAAAAAAACAAAATCAAGGATACTGGCTTGGAGCCAAAATTAGCAACTTCATACACTGGACTAGACAGGACACGAGAACAGACAAGCGGCTGGCAACATGGAACAATGATCTGACACAGGACAACAGACAAGAGGGAATAAATAGAGCGACTAATTACAACGAAAACGAGGGGGGCAGGTGAGTAAAATCATCTTAATAGAATAGAGAGGAAGTGGGAGGGATGATAGTGACATCACAGAGACACGTCACAAACAAAAACGAACACCATGTGCTCGAACAGACATGTAAACATAGGACACCAGGAAAAAATAAAAAAATTAGAGATCAGGCCAGGGGATCTGACACAGTCAGGTTTGTATGGATGGTTTAAATGAAATAAAATTCAGTTGTGCTGAACAAAAATAATTTCATGAATGTCATTCTATACTGCACATCATGAGCCCTATGTATATTTATTTAAAAAATCAACAAAACAAAAATGGCTAAAATGTTTTGGGTTTAAAGATAAACCTTTTGGTTGAGAGCACAAAGAACATGAAAGTGAAAACTCACCAAGAAAAACATATTGTAATGCCAAGCATATTCTATTTTTCATTAAAAATGCCACAAAGTTCATGTTACTTACTAGTAATTCTAAAATGGGTTTTAACCAAATATATCTAAAATATATTAAGAAAACAGAATAATATAATTAATAAAATACATTCTCATTAGGAGCTGAGCCCCTCTAAAGGTCTTATACTTGGTTCGCCCCTGACACAGATGAAGCCAAAAGGAGGAAGGATATTACATTGTAATTATGCTCACACATCACTTCTGTAGAATCTGTAGTATTTCCTAAACAAACCTGAATAGAAAAATAGACTAAATACTAGATACTAAATACTAGATAAACAGGTGACACCATGGTGGTTACAGGGTTATGAACAGTAATGAGGATTTTTCAGACAGAACACACTCAACTACACAGATACACATGTACATTTAATGTACTGTTTTTTTTTTTATTTACATACAACAATTCAGTTAAAGATCTTAACAAAATAATTACGACCGAGATAATTAACCCAGTTCCACACCGGTCCGATTCATGAGCAGTTACAATACAATACAAAAAAGTTGGGTTGTCCATCTCTCCAGTACCTGAAGATCTGCTGTGTTTCTCAGACTAAGGAAGAGTCAGTAATATTAGTTCAGTAATGTCCTGCTCACACACACGTCCCTCTCTGCAGTTTATGATCACCAAGTCTGCTCTCCACTTTCTCTCTCCTGTCAGCTTTCAGTCCAGCTCTTCTCCTCAGTAGAGATGTACAGTAGTAAAGGCTGGAGCTGAAATAAAACACCCATATCAGTTTATATAAAAATGGGGAAGTATGATAAAATAAATTAATGAATAAATAAATAAATAAATAAACCCAAGCATAACACAAACAGGTTATTCTAAATTGTAGTTAGTGAGAAAGTGTTGATTAATTTTCTTTTACAGTAACCCTGATACTGCCACTGTTAATCACAGATTTATATTAATGTTCCAATTCTGAAATGGTCTCTTTTTTATATTAACAGCTGATTTAGCTGATTCTACAGCAGCTACTCCACAATAATCTAAATATTATAATACTGCAGTAGTGGCACTACTGCGGTTTCTGTATGCCTTTTGTGTATCTTGAGACTGTGTTAAGGACTTTTATAATGGTATTGTCTGTCACTGTCTCTTGCTTCTTGTGTTCTTGTTTATCTCTTTGGTTATTAATTAAGCCATGTTTTCACCAGAGATAGGTAAATGAAATATCATAAAGCACTGGGACAAAAACGATTCACAGCCTTGAAGGATTGACAGTGACATCTAGCCTTTTCCTAAATTACCACTGAAGCACTGACATCCCTCACTAATTAAATAGATTAGATCACTTATATACAGGTAACTGCAGTAAAATGTATAAAATCATTACTTTGTGTTTATGCAAAGCTATGCATGCAATTTAGAATTGTGCAGCAGTAAAGGCTTTTTTAGCAAATGGTCATTTCTCCAATTATTGACTTTTTCATGAATTATTGTTTTTATTGTTTTTTGGGCATGATTGCTCTACAGCAGTTATGTGCATATACCTAAGAATTTTGCACTCTACTGTACACACTGTGCGTGTTTTATGTGGTTGCTGCTGTCAACTTTATTCCACATACTAATGTGTGAAGGAGAGCAATAGTTACACCTGATCTAAAACCAGTATCACTTGTCACAACCTCACAGTAAAGCTCCATAGAAGGTTGTAAAAACATAAATCATATGTATCAATTTTGAATAAATAATATGATATAATTTAACCTTCTTAAAAATAGATCTTGATCTTAAAAGCGGCAGGTGAAAAAGCCTTAGAGCTTTGTGTAATGAGGAATGAAAACATGATAAAGAGGTGGAATGTATACATCATTATAACTCAATGTTATTTTAATATTTATGTAACTACTTTACTGTAACAAGAACATTAACCGCATGTTTGAGAAGTGCACAAAAGCAACTGATGACCTTTTATCTATTTTTAGTGTACACTAGGAAGAAAGTGCAGCTGTTCACTCGTGCTCAAACAGACACACAGCAATGTAGTGTTTAGTGAGTCTTCTGAACAAATGGCGTGGATATCTGTAAGTGTAGATGCTGTTAGGGGTCACAACCCCGACTCTGATGGTAGTGACACAAAGAAGGTACGTGTTCAGGATTGCAAGGCTAAAAGTGGTCTTACATGCAGTGATTACTTACCACATGATTTCACATGATTATCACTGAGTTATTCAGGCTTGTATAGATTAGAGATATTTCAGTGGGTTTCTGAGTGAGTGGAGATGTTGCTGCTGGTCTATGAGAGTGCAGATGCTGTTAGAGGTAGGAAGAGACTACATTCAGGTATTAGACTAAAAATGGTTCAGTGTAAGTTTACACAATTTGATTTTGTTTCCATCTTTGTCCTGCACATGATATTGGCTGATTACTGTGGTGTGTTCTCCTCCTCTGTGGCTCAGCTTAATTAATTTGCTCATTAATTCTCTGTTGTCTTATGATGCTGTTTGTCCCTTAAATTTTATTTTTATATTAAAGTGACTTACCCAAGTGACTTCACTTGCCTTTCAATTTATGATGGATTATTCTTGTTATGTTATCTGCTAACTGTCATGTGGTCTAGCTGGTGGTTCTAGCTAGACCGGCTGATGGTGTTGCCGTGGGCATATATTATAGGCATGAATGCAGAGGGATGTGCAAACAGTCTTTATTTATAAAACTCAGACATAACTAAACAAAGGAACCAAAACAACAAACGTAAACTAAAACTAGGGCTCAGGAAAGACACAGGGGACGGCGCGCTAACACAGGGGACTGACACAAGGACTAGGGATTAACAGGGGACTGAGGAGCTGACACAGGGAACTAGGGATGAGGAAACATGGAGCTGGAGCTAACTAAGGACACATAGGGCAACTAGGAACAGGGCTGGACAGGACATGGCTGGAACTAGGGGCAGAGACTGGACAGGACCAGGGGCACAGAGACTAGACCGGACCAGGGGCACAGAGACTAGACAGGACTGGTTAGTTGGGTTAGTAGCTACACAGAATATAGAGACACAGGATGCTGACCTAACCGGGTTAGTACTGACCTAAAAAGGAAACAGGAGACAAGAAGCAGGGCACCCATGAGGCTATTCCAAACTAGCAGCTAACCTACTAGTGACCAGAACCACTAGCAGTCAATCCCACTAGAGGCTAGCCTACTGGAGGCTAACCCTACTATGGGCTAACCCTACCAGCGGTCTAGGCCTACTAGCGGCTAACCCGGCTAGCGGCTAAGCACTCATGGGGGTTACAAATACCTAAACAGAAAAGGAAAGCAACAACCAAAGAACTAGACAAGAAGGCAGACACTGGGGATACACAGAACAGTACTTGCACAGTACACAGGAGGAGACACAGCCTAGCTAAACATGAAACAGGACAGCTCCATGAATCCAGTAACACAAGGAGTATAAAGAAAACTAAACTAGAGCCCTCTTGAACACACGTTACAAAACAAACTTAAAGAAACAAAAAGGAATGCCCACATGACTGTATATACAAAAACAAACACACAATCAACACCAAATAAACAACATACAAATAATGCTCGACCCAGTTTCCCAGAACAAACTGCTATTTATAAGAGGTTTAATGAGCCACCTCAGTTCAGGTGAGCACTCATCACCTGACTGAGGTGCCTTCTGGGAAACTGAGTCGACCAACAAAAACTACAGACAGACAGAGTGACCTCTAGTGGAGGTTCCTAACACTAACAGGGCAAAAGAAATTAAGTCTAATAATTTAAGCTTGTAGCACCATGGCCAATGCCAAATTCACAGAAACTACAACTCAAAGTTCTAAACGGGCGGATCCACGCCTGTCACGGACAAGGATAAGATCTCTCTTATGCGAAGAGCAAGGATCTACACAAATAAATCCGCATTCTAGCAACACACACTCAATCAAAGAAGCAAACCAAATCGGTGGGGTACTCACTGAATAGTCGGCAAAAAGTCAGAAAAGGCATGTGCGCGAGCTCAATGACTGAGCGATGTGAAGTGCCATCTTGTTTCCTTTTATGCCTCCTGACTCGCGACCCTATTACTTCCGGGTCCTAGTACCGGTCGCGGTGAGAGTGCGCATGACAACGCCAACCTAACAGGTGGTTGGTAAGCAACAACGGTATGGAGGTAATCAGGAGAAATGCACAAGATCTGGTCATATGCCTACTTGAACCCTAAGAATTGGAACATGGAACACCCAGTTCTTGATGGACTGGAAAAGGTATGGACTTAAGTCAGCGCCAGCCTGGTACTTACCAGAGCGCTCGAGGATAACTGTACAGCTGTCATGGGAACACTGGAGACCAATCGTAGATGGGGGGGGGGGGGGGTACCATATGATCATGGGTCTCATAAGGGACAGATATGGAAGGGGCCATAGTAGTTTTAAACAGGCAGATATGCAGGCTGCCATGCCACGAAGTTCTGAAGAATTTCTCAAGAATCTGCATGTGTAATGTGAATAGTAAATTGCCCAGGTATGGAATAAATCGTTATGTTTACAAGGACAGGAATAATCCTGTCTCGAAGAGTCTGATTTGGTTACTGTGTCTCCCTTGCATTAATAACCTACCTAAATGGAGATCCTTCCCTAAAGTGTGCACAATCACTTCTGCTGCTCAGATTTATACAACTCCCCTTCTGAGTTTATGCACAGGGACTCTTATATGAACCACAACATCTTGAGGAACTTAATAGTCATACTGTGAGCTGTTGTGGTTCACATAAGAATCCCTGTGCAGGAACTCAGAAGGAGAGTTCTGTGAGTCTGAGCAGCAGAATTGATTGTATAACGTGTCTCTTGATATATAAAATGCTCAAAAGAAAATGTTTTATTATTATTATATTTCTCTTTTTACACACTCTTTACTCTTTTCTTTATTTAAAATGGCTGGAGAACTGCAAATACTTGTGCTGGCATTAAGACCAGTAAATGACTGTGAAGCCTATTGCAATGCATTTAAACCATATTCAGAGATCTGGAGATTTAAACATTCTCTGTCATGATTGTTACATGAAACAATGCAAATGTAAAGCTTATGAGCAGAGAGCTGCAGGTTAAATTGAAATATTTATTTTTCTTTTTTATCTGATATGTTTTAAGCTGTTACAAAATTATACATAATATAAAAATGTCATGATCCACGCCTGTCAACCTGTTTTTCCCACGCTGTCACACTCCATGTGCCCATGTTTTCTTTTTGCCGTCATATGTCTTTCCCACGCCCCGACTTCCACCTCGTCTGCACACCTGTCTCTCATCCTCCATTGATTACTCCAGTGATTTAAGCATGCGCTGCTCGCTGCTTAAATCGCTGGATTATTAAATGTCTTCTGCTTCGATTCTCTCGCGTTTTGTTTTGCTGTCTTCACGTTGCCAAGTAGTTTTGTTTTCTCGTTTCCCGTCTCTCGCCTTCCATTTTGGATTTGTCGCCTCGCTGTTTGATTTCCCGGCTTTGATCTCGCACTTCCTCGTTTTGACTACGGCTTTTGTTTTACGTGTTTTGGATTGTCGCCTCGCTGTCTGATCTCCCGGTTACTGATCTAATGCTTCCCATTTTGACTACGGCTCTCGCTTTGTGTTTTTGCCTGGACGTCACGCTGATTGATCTTCCGGCTTTTGACCCGCGCTTTCGTTTTCCGACTTCGCTCCAGTTTAACGTTTCTACTGTTCATCTGCACTTGGATCCACCTCGTTTCACCTCGCCTCGTGACAGAATAATCCAGCCAAACGAAATGGATCCAGCAGATGTCGACCACATCGGCGTTGAAGAGTCAAGGTGCACTTCTTGGAGCTCACCAGCAGGAGTTGCTCAACACCCAGCAAGCCCTCACTGACGTCATGACTCAGCTCCAATGGCTCCAGCTCTCTTCAACGTCAAGCAGAGACTGCCACATTCAACGTGAACCATGTCTCCCTGCCCCTCCTACCTATGAGGGAGATCCAGGCACATGCCGATCATTCCTCTCTCAGTGATTTTTGAACTACAGACCTCCACTTTCTCTTCTGAATGCTCAAAGGTGGCATTTGTGATCACGCTCCTTTCAGGGAGAGCCAGAGAGTGGAGCACTGCAGTCTGGGAGACCCATGACCCTTGTTGCTCAAACTTTGAGCTTTTTGCTAAGGAAATGGGTATTTGATCGCTCATGTCACGGTAGAGAAGCAGGACTCAAGTTATTGAATCTCCGGCAAGGTTCCCGCTCGGCCTATGATTACGCCATTGAGTGGATGGAATGAACAAGCACTAAGTGACATGTTCTTTGAGGGTCAGATCAGAGATCAGCCAGGACACCACCACTTAAAGTTACCCCGACATCACGAGCCCATGAACAGGAGAAGCCCACGCAATTGGGCAGGACCCGCATCGCTCCTGAGGAATGACGATGACGCAGAGTAGAGTAAACTGTTACTTATCTGATAAATGCATTTATCTCTAACAGGGCCTGTTTCTACTGTGGAGGGTCTGATCACCAAGTCAAGTTCTGTCAAGTAAAAAGGAGCAACGATCTAGTTCAACTTGGAACGCTGAATGGTGCAACTTCAAGAAGACTCCCCGACCAGCGTCAACTACTTCCTGTCTTCCTCATCTACGAACAGTAGACCCACTTAGTGCAGGCACTAATTGACTCAGGCTCTGACCGTAATCTCATCAACGTGGCCTCAGCCAAGGCTCTTGGAATCCCCTTCCTGCCTTTGGAGACCCAGCTCAAGGTCCAGGCTCTCAATGGGAGTCCGCTCCCTTCCATCACTCACAGAACTCCTCTCATTGGCCTGAGAGTTTCGGGCAACCACTCAGAGCAAACCTCCCTATTCATCATGGAAGGTTCTCATGCCACAGTCGTTCTGGGCCTTCCCTGGTTAACCCAACACAATCCACAGATCGACTGGGCCACGAATTCCATCCTAGCCTGGAGCCCATCATGTTCCACAATCTGTTTACAATCTGCCACAATGTCATGCTTCAGCCCCACCCCCACAAAGGAGCTACCTGATCTCACCCCCGTCCCTCTAGACTACCATGACCTCAGGGCAGCATTCAGTAAGTCACGCGCCACCTCCCTTCCCCCCCACCGACCATACGACTGTGCCATTAATCTGCTCCCAGGCACCACTCCTCCCAAAGGCCACCTATATTCTTTGTCACCCAAAGAACGCCAGGCCATGGACCAATATATTACCGAATCCCTCGCGGCAGGGATCATTCGTCCCTCCTCCTCTCCGGCAGGGGCCGGATTTTTTACCGTTAAGAACCGGTACCTGCTTCCACTAATGGCTACAGCTTTCGAACTTCTCCAAGGTGCCAAACTATTTACCAAGCTGGATCTGCGCAACACATACCACCTCATCTGCATTCGAGAGGGTGATGAGTGGAAAACGGCTTTCAACACCCCTACAGGACATTATGAATACCTGGTGGTTCCGTTTGGTCTTACTAATGCCCCCGCTGTCTTCCAGGATCTCATTAATGATGTACTCAGGGACTTTCACAACTCTTCAGTGTTTGTCTATCAAGATGACATATTAATTTTTTCACGTGACCTAGAGGAACACAGACACCATGTTTGCCAAGTACTTCAGAGACTTCTGGAGAATAACCTGTTTGTCAAAGCAGAGAAGTATGAATTTCACACCACCTTGACCACGTTTCTCCGGTTTGTCATTGGCCCTACCGGCATTGAGATGGAGCACACCAAACTCCAAGCAGTGATGAATTGGCCCACTCTCACCTCACGACAGCAGCTTCAAAGGTTCTTGGGCTTTGCTAATTTTTATCTGGGGCTACAGTACCATTGCTGCTCCACTCACAGCCCTGACCTCATCCAAAACCCAGTTCTGTTGGAACCAGGAAGCTGAAAGAGCCTTCACTGAACTAAAGAAAAGATTCACATCCGCCCCTATCCTCACCATTCCTGACCCATCACAACAATTCATCGTTGAGGTCGACGCTTCCAGTACGGGGGTAGGGGGCGTCCTGTCGCAGAGATCTATACATGATAACAAGCTGCACCCATGTTCCTTCTTTTCTCATCGCCTAACACCTGCTGAGATAAACTATGGCATTGGTGACCGAGAGCTCTTAGCCATTAAGCTTGCCCTGGAAGAATGAAGACACTGGTTGGAGGGGACAGAGGTTCCATTCCTGGTCTGGACTGACCATAAGAACTTGGAATACCTCAGGAGCGCCAAGAGGTTCAACTCTCGCCAAGCTCGGTGGTCACTCTTTTTCACCAGATTCAACTTTACACTCTCATACCACCCAAGATCAAAGAACTCCAAACCAGATGCTCTCTCCAGACAATTCTCACCCACTCACGACACCTCCACCAATGATACCATAATCCCCTCCTCCTGCTTGCTTGCCGCAGCCAAGCTGGATATTGAAACTAAGGTCCAGCAAGCCCTCTCCCATGAATCTGGTCCCAGTAATGTTCCTCCTAATCGCCTCTTTGTTCCCCACACCCTACACTCTCAGGTTCTGGAATGGGCTCACAGTTCCAAACTGTCCTGTCACCCTGGCACAGCCCATACTCTGACCCAGGTTCAGCAACGTTTTTGGTGGCCAACCTTGAAAGAGGATGTCTCCAGCTTCGTGGCTGCATGTGACATTTGTCTCAGATTTAAGCACACCAATACAGCTCCAGCAGGCCTCCTACGACCCTTATCCCTCCCACACCGCCCATGGTCCGACATTGCTTTGGATTTCGTCACAGGGCTACCTTCTTCAAACGGCCACACCTGCATCATGACTGTTGTAGACCGTTTCTCCAAAGCAGCTCACTTCATTCCATTGCCAAAGCTTCCGTCTGCCAAAGAGACTGCAGAACTCATGATCAATCATGTCTTCAAGCTCCATGGTTTGCCATGGGGACCGGGGACCACAGTTCACCTCCCAATTCTGGAAGGTAAATTAATTGTGGCCACACCGAGCCTGTCCTCAGGGTTCCACCCTCAGTCAAACGGCCAGACAGAGAGGAAGAATCAATCCCTCGAGGTCGCCCTGAGGTGCATGACTTCCAGAGACGCTACCTCATGGAGCAAGTTCTTACCCTGGATAGAGTACGCCCACAACTCCCAGATATCAGCATAAACTGGTCTTTCTCCCTTCCAGTGCTGCCTGGGATATCAACCGCCCTTGTTTCCATCTCAGGAGGAGGAGGTCTGTGTCCGTCAGCCCAAGCATTCATCCGACGTTGTAGAAGGACATGGCTTCAAGCAAGGAGGACACTCTAACAGGTCAGCAGAAGGTACAAGAAACAGGCCGACCGCAAGCGTTCTCAGGCCCCCAAGTACAGGGTGGGACAGAGAGTCATGCTTGCTGCTAGAGACATTCCCCTAAAAACCATCTGCCATAAACTTTCTCCTCGCTACCTTGGTCCATTCACCATCACAAAGATAGTCAACCCCTGCGCTGTTAAGCTCTTGCTCTCCTCAACTATGCAGAGGATCATATATATATATATATATATAGAGAGAGAGAGAGAGAGAGAGACAGAAAGAGAAAAGGAGAGAGAGACAGAAAGAAAGAAGGAGAGAATCAGACAGAGATAAGGAGAGAGAGAGAGTATTTACATATTAATTTTTTTTAAAGGAAAAAAACCCTGTGACCCTCCACTCCACCAACAACTCCAATGTCCTTTAAATTTTTTCTTCCTTTAAGGTTTTTCTTTACTGTGTATCTTTTTTTTTTTTGTTTGCCGATGTGGGATTTTTAAACATTTTATTGTTTCTGGGGAATAGTTTATTGATCACTTGTCTCTTTTCTTTTCCCATTAACTGTAAGAATTGGTTTATTTGTTCCTCTATGTCTTTTTGGGGTTCTTCTTGTGTGTGTGTGCGGTGCTGCATCCTGCTTCTTCTGTGGCCTGTGTTGTGTTCAGTTTTTGGCTGCAGGTTTTCCTTTTGTTGATTTAATCTGTGATGCAGTTCACCAGTGTGGTGGTTGACCTTTGTGAATGCTGACTCAGGGGTGTCGCTGAGGCCCGCGGCGGACTCGGACCCCTCGGTGTTTTCCGACCAGCTGTCCCCGCGCTGCTGCTGCTGTTTCCCAGCTGAGTCGCCCCCCAAGCTCCCCGGCTGCATGGCTCCGTGTGGACAGCCCAGCATTTTGTGTCCAACGTCCCTGCACTTGAAACACCTCAGCGGCTCCATCGTCGCGAAAACGGTGTAGCTGCTCTCCCCTGCTTTTCATTTAAAATTAACATTAAGTGTGCGTTTTTGGTTATTTAAAACCATTAGGATCTGCCTCTGGAAGGACAGGACGGGTCTCACGCTGGAGCTCTTACACCCGAGCGGGATGGCTCTCATGGGACTGACGAACCTCCCGAATCGGGCCAGCTTCCTCATGATCGTCTCGTCCTGTATAAACGGAGGCACGTTTGATATCACCACTCTTGTGGCGGGGGCAGACAGAGGGGTGACCTGGACCGCTAATCCTCTCACAGTTATTCCAGTCTTTACGAGTGCACTCACAAGGTTCGTCTTTTTTAAAAACACCACCACTGCTTTGTTCATTCGGGAGGCTGAGTAGATGTTTTCACACCTGACCTGCTCTTCCACCGCTAACAGTACCTCTTCCACCAGTACCCCAGTGTCTGTGACACACCTCACGCCATTACGGAGAGGCCAACTCTCCCTACCGGTCTTGGAGGCAATGGTGCCCCTCTCACTCTCTCTCTCACGATAACGTTTTAAATTATATGTATTTTAAAACAACATTCACTGAAAATAATTAAGGGGAAGTAAAAAGGGTAATAAAGAAAGAAAAATAAATAAATAAGTAAAGAAGTGCGGAAAAAAAATGAAAGCTTTTAAAAAAAAAAAAACTTGGCAAGACACCACACAGTCTTCCACACGCTCCCTCAGACCCAGCGCATGCGCAGAGAGAGACAGAGAGAGAGACAGAGAGAGAGACAGAGAGAATTGTTTATTCTTATAGTTTTACTACAACCATGACAGGAATCCATCAATAAAATTCTGTGGGACAGAACAGCTTGGATTGGTTTGAGTGAAAGAGACAGAGAGGGCGAGTGGAAGTGGGTGGACGATACACCTCTGAGCACTGGGTAAGAAATTACTGAACTAAAATTTTGCCTGTGATCTTGTTACTGACTCTTCATTAGTCTGAAAAACACAGCAGATCCTCTGATTCTCTCCTTCAGGTTTTGGGGACGTGGAGAACCCAACGGTGCTGCAGGAAATGAGGACTGTGTTGTAAATTTTCCTTCCTGGAACTGGGCTGATTATAAGTGTAATGATGAGTTTATGTGGATCCGTGAGAAGACAATATTTCACAGAATTGCTGTATGTGAATGAAAAGCAGTAAAATCAATGTAAATGTGTATCTGTGAAGGTCAGTGTGTTGTGTCTAAAAAAAACTTCTTTTCTTAATCTACTGTTAACCATCATTAAATTAACATAATGTTTTAATTGAAATTTATTAAATTAGGTCCAGGGCCAAGGCTGGGTATATTGGGTATAAAAAAAAATTCAGATATTGGAACCGATACCAATAATTTGACTTTTAATAATTGTTTGATAATTTGACTGGGTCTCTAATCTATTTTCTCTTTCTGATATATGCCTCATTCCTCCTCTGTACTTGTCCAAACCATCTTAATCTGGCCTCTCTACATTTGTCCCCAAACCATCCTAACTGCTCTGTCAGAGATAGAGAGAGAGAGAGAGAGAGAGAGAGAGAGAGTGAGAGAGAAAGTATGTGGTCAAGTTAGTCAAGTTCACCACATGAATGTTAATAACACTCACATTTACTTTCTTTCATTGTGAAATAATCCATTCGGCTCATGGTTTACCAAAAGATGAATGCATTATTATGATGCTAAGCTAGCAGACTTCTTGATAGGGAACATAGTAGCATGCAGAGCTACAGCAATGATAAAGTGTGCATCATGTGTATGTGTGTGTATAACAATTCATATGACAAAAAAAAACTTATAAATATATTAATTCATCTTAAAAGCCTGTGTGTAATGTGTAATCATTTTTGTAAACATATCACAAGGAAAAAAAAAATAAATGTGTGTGACGTATATGTTATTATAACACAAGAATGTTATTTTGGTATTTATATACCTGCAGGATTTTAACAAGAACATCTCATGTCTGAGTAAAGCTGAAAATGCAGCTGAAATGTCTTCACACTTTCACCACAAGAAGCCACTGATGCTCCTCCTGTGACGTGTAACTTCCTTTACCGTCAGCAGCAGATGTATTTAATTTACAGTACACAAGAAAGAAAGTGCAACAGTTCACTTGTGCTCACAGAGTCACAGTAATTTAGTGTTTTAGCGAGTCCTCTGTAGATTGGAGATGTTTCAGCATTCTTCTGACCGAATGGAAATGGTGGTGGAGATCTATGAGAGTGCAGATGCTGTAAGAGGTCACAATGCTGACCTTGAAGGCAGTGACACAAAAATAGACCCACATACAGATGCACATACAGGTAAGTGTTTTTATGGCTAAAAGTGATGTTTACAGAGATTAGTGTGTTTCAGTGTTCCTGAATAAGTGGAGATTATGGTACAGTAGATGGAAGATGTTGCAGAGTGCAAAGATCACAGAAGAAAGAAAATATTTTCCCCACAAGAAGGTTTAGCTGAAGTGAGCTTACTGAAGGTGATATAAGAGCAGAGGTCATGTGGGATTTATGAACATATAGTTCACGAACACTACAATGTGCATGTGCAAACAGTGCAAGCCAGAATACAAGACAGTTCACAACACAATGGGCGCAGTTAATGATCGGAAGATAAAACACCATGAAGTAAGTGATGTGTCGACGTGTAACACAAATCA